>VWZP01004035.1:489101-565359 GCA_013396995.1 Dicaeum eximium | reverse complement strand
CAAGAATAATTTAACGAGCCATTAACGAGAGTGGGGGAAAACACCGGAGGAGCTGGAGCAGGGTCGGGGTGGGGGCGAGGGGGGGCAGGGCTGGCTTTTGGCAGGGAGAGGGTCACGTTGGCAGCCTGCTCGCCTTGCCTTCGATGTGTTATGAAGTTTTGGAGGTTGCTTGAAAAGTGTCTGGGGAGCGGTGGCGAGCCAAGCGGGCTGCAGGCCAGCTCACAGCTAAACATGTTGTTGTGTAAAATTGCAGTCAATTAATTTAAGACCTGCCAATTTCATCTGCAAAGCGCTAGGAGGTTCTGTCAAGTTTTCAATGGGATAAAAAGGGGGAAAGGGGGATTAGTTTTCAGCACTTGGACGGGCAGATAGTGATCCTCTGCCCAAGCCTGCAAAGCACCTCCTCCTCTCTCTGCTTCTTTTGCTTGCGGTAAACTGAGCCTCTGCTGATGTTAAAAGTCTTTCTGGTGTGTGCTATCAGGGCTGAAATGGCTGAAGGATGTCAGACAGAGCCTGGTGTTCTGCTGGTGGCCATTTCAAGGCTCGGGGAAACACTGGCTTCAGGGAGATGACCCACTCCCCTTTGACTTGGCAGTATTCCTCCTCCATAGTCTTTTGGGGAGTATCCTCTCTCTGGCATTCCCAAAGTGGTCTTCTCCAAACTTACTGATTCCTGCCAGCCTGCAGGCCCTTGGCATGCTGGGCAGTACACTGGTTGTCTGAAACAGAGGTGCAGGAGGTGCCCTGTGTCCCCTGTGTGCAGCCCTGGAGGTCAGTCCTCACTCACAATGAGGTGCATAGGCTGGTACTCGCCATGCAAGAAGACAACCTGCCCCAGAGAGCTGATGGCCAGGTGGGCACAGTGTCTGAACCCCAAAAAGGCTTATTCCCCCCATTTCATGGTGGCAGTGGGGCGGTGCTGCTCTGCACAGAGCCTCTCTTTCTGGCTGTGCCCTCCTTCCAACTACTCCCTGTGCCTGTTATCCTCTTGTGCTGTAGGAGCACAGCACCCCCAGTAATGGGACCTGGACTGAAAACTTTGCTGAGGTTTTGCTCTCTTTATGGCAACTTTAATTTGAAAAGTGTTTCCTGGGTTCTGGGGGGTGTGTGTTTGTATGTGCATCTGCAAGCTGGTTTTTTTTTTTTTTCCTCCTTGTTATTTTTTTCTTGTTTTACAGCTTAATGAAACTTCTGAGAAAGTGCAGCTCTGCTGTGAGTAAGAGTCATGAGACTGGGGTGAGCTGGCTTTGGCTTGCTGAGGGTTGAGCTCCTTCTTGGGGCTGCTTGAGCCTGAGACTTGTGCCTAAGCTCTTCCCTGTCCTTATCCCAGCTTGCTTTTCCATCCACAAACACACTGTACCTTAGATTTACACATATATGTTCATGCATCTTTCATTCCTGTGGCCTTATACCTGGGCTTTTGCTGTCACCTCTGCCATCACGGCTGTGTGTGCCCAGGACACCATCTCCAACCACTGTTGCTTTCTGTTTTGTCATCAAAGGGTGTAAATCCACTTCTCCCAGACTCCTGGGGCTCAGAACCAGCTGTGTACCCCACTGTGCCCATGGGTTTGTGCTTTTCTGAGCAAGGGCTTTGTGCTTTCCTGTGTGAGGCTTTGCTCAGCACCTGTGTGTGCGATGGAGCTGCTGCATGTCCCTGCAGGGCTGCAGGCTGGCTGCTCCTTGTTGCTGGCAGGAGAGGGGATTTGGAGGCAGGTCCCTCTAGAGCCAGGCTCTGCTGCTTAGGCACTGCTGTCTGCGGACTTCCCCAGAATATATTAAGCGTAATTTCCTCCTGCTTCACCGGAAGCTTGTTAATATTTCACTGGGGCACGGGGGCAGACTGCAAAGCTCATGCTTCAAAGGAGGGCAGCTTTCAGCAGCTCTGGGGTTAGCTTTTGGTTTTCCCAGCTCTTGCTATAACTCGTTCTGTGGTTTTGAAAACAGGTAAAAAACCCCCAAGCTGAGGAGAAAGGCAAAGCCCACCAGGCCTGCATGTCCCTGCCTTGCTGAGCCAGGCTGTGGCTCTACTCTTCCTGCACTGCCATTTGGGGAAAAGATTTGTAAATTCATGTCTGGATGCTTTGTGAGCTCACTTGGGTTTGAAACGGCTGGGAGGAGCCCAGTGCAGCCTGGATGTGCCCTGCTGCTGCCAGCATGGCTTGTGGGAGGGCTGAGGTTGGTTCCCCTTCCATGAGAGGAGATTTTTGGAAATGACTTTTAGGGAATTACTTTTGCTTGATCCCGGACTCCACAAATCGGAGCAGGATTGGCCCTCCAGGAGCAATAACAGAAGAATTACTGCATTGCATGGGCGTCTTTATGTGTTTTTTAAACTGTGCCTCCTAATTATAAATAATGGCTGCGATATGAGATATGATTATGATGGATGGTGATTCTGTATTCTGTGTGCATTAGCAGCTTTAACCTTGCCGGGGTAATTATGTCTCATTTCAAATTCTGATACTATTTATTTGAGGTAGGGGACTGGGAATTTAATTTCTACTGCTTTGTCTTTTAGTATTATTATTATTTGAAAAGGATACCTTTGCAAAATTGTTTTTTAATCATTCCCTCCAGTTGGCAGCACCAGTTTATTAATATTTTCAGTGCCCATGTGGGGCTGTTTTGGAAATGTTTGTAAAGGTAGATGTTTTGGGGGAATGTGAAGCTGAGGGCTGATGTATAGGAGAGGAACTATTCCTGCAAGACACCGGTGTGCCCCCCTCAGCTTCAGCCTTCCCAGAGCAGCTGCCTTTGGCACTGGCTGCTGCTGACCCACGTGTCTCTGCCAGCCTGGGCTCCCTCCTCACATGAGGTCCCTGGAGGTCCAGGAAGGGCTGAGCCATTGTCCTGCCCACCCCTCACCATCTTCAATGGCACGTTTAATTAAAAACCACATCAACCCGAAGATTGTGCACGTGGTCCTTAATCAGTTTGAAGTCTCTGTGAGAATAAAGTAATTATACTACTCGTTTGGTTACAGTAATTAAAACTTTAATTAACATCATTTCCCACCCCTTGGCCTCCCTTTACAGATATTCAGGCATGTGATGGGTGTCTGCCAGGGTTGCATCTTGGGATAAAGCTGTTTATCTGGGCACTGTCTGCCTGTCCCCATCTCTGGTCCCTGCAGCCCAGGCTGGTAAGGTCCAGCTATTCTTGACCCCAGCCCAGCTCTCTCCAGGATCCAAAGTGTCAGCTCCATGCTCCATGGCCAGGGTGCTGGCAAGTCCTGGTGGGTAGCAGCTCCACTTGACCTCCCCTGTAAGCCTGGGAATGGTGGAGAGGGTGGTAGGTGTTCCTTGAAGATCTTCTGAGAACTTAGTTTTGAATGTGGTATGTAGTCTGGTCTGGTCTTAGCAAAAGCTGGGCTTTCAGAGAACAGCTCTGCATTCCCAGGAGGAATTTGTTAAGGAGACAGCCAGGCTCTTCATTTCCCATTGCAGGGACCTGCAAGAGCTGAGGTCACAATGATTTGTGGCTGAGTGCTAGCACACCTGGAAGGCTCAGGATGGGCTCCAGCTCCTCTGCGCCCCATTTTACCCCCCTGCGTAAAATGTGGCCACACCACCCTGGGTCAGTGATGGGCTCTGTGTTGGCCAACAGGACCCTGTGCTCTCTGAGAGCCTGCAGAAGGGATTGCTGCCTGCAGGAGCAGAGCAGGGAGTTCTGCATTGGTTCCAAAGGAAATCCACGCTGTGTAAAACCCGAGCTCTAAAATATCTTGAGCAGCATCCTTAGGGAAAGCAATGTCTATATTTAAATCTTTTCAATCTCTCCTTCGAAATTGCTCTGATGCACAGACTGAAGGGT
Organism: Dicaeum eximium; assembly: GCA_013396995.1. Taxonomy (NCBI): domain Eukaryota; kingdom Metazoa; phylum Chordata; class Aves; order Passeriformes; family Dicaeidae; genus Dicaeum; species Dicaeum eximium. The sequence goes on along the minus strand of VWZP01004035.1, from coordinate 561,543 downwards.
CTAATTTCCATCCTGTTTTTGAACAGGGAACCCACTGCAGACAAGTGGTTTTCTTTGCTCCGAGTTCTGCATGGTGGGGAGCCATGGCCCCATAGTCTTCCCTTGGCTTTTTGGAAATGTATAGAAGGGTCAAGTGTAGCCAGGGATGTGGCTCTCTGCATTGGAAATGGTGTAGGAGGGCCAGAAGTTTAGAGTATGGGAATGAAATTTTAAAAAGTGAATAAAAAGGAAGATCAGGGAATTTAGCATTAAGAGCTCAAGCCGGAGTGAGTGAGAGGGTCTAAGTCTATTTCAAGCAAAATATTTGCAGGCACTCTGGTGTGCTCAGTGTGAAGCCAGGCTTAGCTGGCTGTTATCACCAAGATCACTGGCCATGGAATGTTGGAGGATTTCTTCTCTAATCTTGAAAGTGTTTGTGTTTGGAGCAGGGACTGTTTTATGAGAAAAGGCAGGACCTGGAGTTTTGATCGTGGCATGTTGATAGTGGAGGTGTTGATCAGAAAAGGTTCAAAAAAAGCGTGGCTGTAACTTTCTGTCTTCTCCTGATGACATGGTTGCATTCTCACGGAGCCAATGAGGTAATTGGTATAATTTTGTCATTGAATCTGTAAGAGATTCTGCATGCCCAGTCCTGCTGCCTGTGCTGGCTCTTAATATTTAATGTCACTGTGCCCTGCGATATTTAGACCCTGATTGTTTATTGCTTATCAGCTTCTCCCGGGCAGTCTGGTGTGATTTGTCCATGGAGATAAAACACCAGGACAGCCCAGAGCTGCAGTAAAAAGAGGACTGATGGGTAGGAAGGGATCAAAGCTGGTGTTAAATGGGTGAAGCTGAACCTGCCACACCATCAGTGTTGTCCTTCTCTCTGTGTGGAGGTGAATGTGCAGTGGATTTTGTTCCTATTACAGTCACCTTGCTGCAGGAAATGGCTTTTGGCTTTCATGCTGTGGAAGTAGTGGCTGGTGCACTTATGAGGTTGGAACTGAATGAGGGAGGGGCTGAGATGGGGGTGCAGAAGGTATTGGAGTATGATGGATGGGTAAATCCAGACATGAGCCAATGTGGCTGTGCAGGCAGCCCCACTGAAACAGGGATTGACTGCTGCTGAATCTGTGTGTGGGGCTGCTGGGGTGGGCACTGGGCTGGGAGGGGAGCTGACCAGGGGGAGTACCCTGAAGCAGATCCCCCCTTGGCGTATGCCCCTCTACAGCCTCCACTCTGCGGGCTTTTCCTGCCACTGGCTCCTCTGTTTGCAAAGCCAACAGCCCCTGCCTGGTCCTCAGGCAGCTCCTCTCTCGCTGCTGTGTTGTTGAGGGACCAGGAAGGAAACAGCTCTTTTCCTGGAGCTGAGAGGGGAGGAGGGATCCAGCTGATCTCCAGCTGTGCTGCAGCCCTGGGAGCTCATACTTCCCCCCTGACATGTCCCTGGTGAAGGCCTGTTACCCTCTCCCTGCCTTTTTTCCCTGGAAATGGGGCGGTCCCCATTCCTGTTCTCAGGCAGCAAGGCTTGGAGCCCCTGGCCACAGGCAAAGACTTTGCCTGATCATTGCTCCATGTCCCAGGTGGGCAGGACAGTGAGGGTGCTGGGGCAAGCCTTTGGCATTCATGTTGGGGTTAGCTTGGTCTGGTTGCATATCTGGGCAGAAGCTGAGGGGAGCTCAGGAAAGAAGGTTTATGCTGCCCTGTTGAGCTGAGCAATATCATTAAGAGGTAAATAATTTGGATTTGCAGAATAAATAGCAAATTCTAAGCTATGGAGAGGCTGGGGATGGTGGCTCTGGGTCTGCTCTGCTTGCTGTGATGGGCTGTGTGTCGGGGAGGGGAGAGCCAGTAGCCAAGGGTTTGGGCTGGTCTCCATGTGATCTCTGGAGGAGCCAGTGCCTTGGCAGTGGAAGAGATGGCTTTTGTCTTGAAAACTCAGTATTGAGTCCTTCAGGTGAGAGCTTTTTCCCCAGGGCCTTCTCTTGAAGGTTTAGGTATTAACTCGCCCCAGGCTGGTCACGTGCAGTCTGAGTCCTGTGGGAGCTGGGAGGGTGACACATTGCCATGGCTTCATTCATGCCTTTCGTGCCTGGGGCCTGCTGGGACTCTTGGGATGCCTATGGTAATTAATGAACCGGAGAAAAAATAATCCAGTATTTCTGTGATGTGCTCTGCCCTTCACTGCTGTCACTCAGGGCTTTATTTTTACGTGGAGAAGAAGAGTGGGATGCAGAGAGGAGATCCCTGTTGCATTATGCTTTGTGCTCTTCCTGCCCTTACCTTCCATTTTGCAAGGCTAAAATTCCTTCTCCATGTTAACTGGGCTTTCCTACCTCCAGAGCTCCCTCCTTTCTTCCCAAGGCTTGAAAAGAAGCAGGATTGTGTTGCCTGCCTGCTCCTCTCCCTTGCAAGGGACATTTCTTTGGTGGGATGTGGTGCTGGGATTTCACTGGATATTTTTGCTGGAATGGGCACAGGCACTGTGTTGCTGGAGGTATAGTTTTGGGATGCTCTGTCACTGCTCTGCAGGGAACTGATGGCCCCAGAGACACCCTGGAATTCCTGTCAGCTCTCTTTAGGCTCAGAGGCAGAGCCCTTGTGCGGATCCAGGTCGTGGTGGCTGCACGCACGCTCTGTGCAGAGGTTAAGCTGCATCACTGTGGCTTGGCCGAGGGTCAGCAGAGGCTGCCACCTTGCCAGGTCATAGCATCACACAGAGGGGTCCCTGGGGTCCCCATCCCCCTTCCCTTGTGCCACTCAACAGCTGCCAGTGCCTCCTGGCTGGTCCCTGGGAGCCCCAGGGCAGCGCCTGCCCATTGATTTGCTTGTTGGGGGCCCCCTCTGACCGCCTCAGCCCTGAGCGATGCTGATTGGGAAATAATTGCAATAATAATAGAGATATTTTGCTCTTGAGTGACTAGACGGTATGAACTGGGCTCTGAGCCAAGAGGGTTTTGAAGGGCAAAGCTGAGAAATCAATGGCTCAAGACTGCTGGAGCTGCTGTGGGGCTGGGGGCTGGCAGGGATGGGACCTAGGGCTTTATTCAGGATGAAAGTGGGGCAACTGCCTTAACCCATCACACACTTTGTGGCTCCCAGTGGGAGCCTGTAATTCCTCCTACCACTTCATGGTGACTTCACCATTTATCAGTCCCTCCTGCACCAGGGTTTGACACTGCCAAAGGTGCTTCTCCTATGCATTATCCTGGCACTTCCTCTTTCCAGCAGTTCAGTTTTGGTACAGAAAGATGGGAAGGATTTTTCTGACTGTCTTAATTCTGTCAAAATTTCTGGAGCAGTGTGTTGGGCTCCATCCTGCTGATGGAGCAATGCTGGCAGACCTGGTCAGGAGATATTTTGGGAAGGTTTGCAGGAGCTGGAGCTGGTCAGTCCTATGCTGTGCCGTGTGGGCTGGTGCTGGTGTAACTGGCTCTGCTGAGCCCACTTAGCATGGTGGAGCACCACTTGTGTGGGTGGCTGAACAAGAGGAAAAGATGGAAATGAGTATAAATTAAAGGAAAAAGTGGTGGAGAAGTTCTGGGGAAGGTGTTGCTGTGTTTGGGGGCCTCCTGGGCAGGGTTGCTGCCCTGCCTCCTTCTCTCTTCTCTTTCCTGTGGCAAACCCCAGTGCTTCACCCATTCCCACCCTACCTCCCAGAGAGGTGCAGTGAGTGCATCTGTCCTCAGCCCACATGGCTGAACTCAGGATCCTGCCTGGGGATGACACATTGGCAGTAACTCGTGCTGTGAAACCAGCTGGGTGGACCTGTGTAACATCAGCGTTGGTGAGGCACTGGATTTTATTGCTGAACATTGATTTAGATTAAGTATCTCCTTGTTTTTTGCTTTATTTTACCAATATGATTAAAGTCCCAATATTCTCCAACTCAGGGTGATGTTGGGCCCAGGACAAAAGCCTGGCTTGTACTCATCTTTATCAACTGAATGTGTTTCACTGAATGGAATCGGGCAGCTTACCTTGCTCCTCGGCAGATGATGCTCCTTAGAGATGAGGCAGGAGCATCCCAGCGCTGTGTGAGCCAACAGTGAAACCTTCTCTTGCAGAGGAGGTCGAGGGGACAGAGCCCAGCTCTGCCAGATCCGAGCAGCCCGCAGCTGCCTGCCCGTCTGGCGGGAGGCTGTGTCTGATCCTGGCGCATTCCTGCGCGGGCAGCTGCCGGGATGGCCGGGAAGGTGGCTGGGGGAGCAGGGGGGGCTGGCCAGGCTAGGGGAGCAGCGGGAGCCGGGGTGCCGGCTGCCAGCCTGCCCCGCATAGCTGGGATGTTTCTGTGGGGCCCATCCTGTCATCAGTGCTGGGACGAGCCCCTGCGAGATGCATCCCCGTGGCCCTGCCCGTGTCCCTGCTGCTGGCTGGCTGCACCCTTCCCCTGGTGTCCGGCTCCTGCCCCGTGGCACAGAGCACCCGTAGGGTTAGCCCTGGCATGGCTGAGGCACTCCTAATGCCAATTTCCTGGTTATCTGAGCACAGCCAGAGGCAAATCCTCACCCCCTGGACACCAGTTTGGTAACCTGAAGTACAGTGGGAAGGAGCAGGAGCTGCTGCCTTGACCTCCCTGTTCTTGACCCCCAGCATGCCAGTGTCCCCCTCTCCAGCAGTACCCAGCTTCCAAGGCTGTGTCCATGTGACAGATGATGCCATGGCCCTGCAGCTGTTCCTGTCCTTGCCTTTTGCTGCACCTTTCTGGGTGAAGGGAAGAAGAGAGTGTGTCTCCTTGGAGCAGCTGATCCAGAAATTGAATTTAAACCCTTTCCCTTCCTTTGGAAACTGGAGAGGGGTGTGTGCATGGCAGCTGCTTGTCCCGAGGAAAGGCATGTGGAGGGGCAGCTGGTGTCCCTGTCCCTACACTGTCTTACTGCCTTGGGGTGATCCCAGGCCACGTGCTAAGAGGGGCTGTGCAGGCTGACCGCCCCAAGGCCATCCTTTACCCCTGAGCCCCCCTGGCTGGACATGGGATGTGCCTTTTCTAGCTGTAGGCTTGTCAGTGTGCTGTTGTGTGACACTATGCAGCAGCTGTCACCTTTGCCCCAGTGTGGCCAGGCTGCACAGGCCCTCTGTTGCCTCCGGGAGGTGGCCCTGTGGCTTGCAGGGGCAGCTCTGCCAGGACCCACTCCTCCTCTGGTTATGTTTGGCCTATCCTATGCTTTTTGGGTGGGTGGTGCCAAAAGCAAAGCAGAATGCTGAGGGTGTTCACATGGCCCTGCTCTCTGGGAGGGGACATGTGCACCTGCTGATTCGGGTGTGGGAGCCTGGCACTTCCATGGTGCCTGAGCTTCGAGCACCAATGGCTTTGGGAGGGGAAGGTTTCACTGCTGGGGCTGCACTCTGCCCTCCACCCATGACAGAGCATCTTCCTCCTCCCAGCTCAGCGATGTGCTCACTGGTAAGATGACAGGGCAGGAGGGGACAAGGACATGGGCAAGGAAGGGCAGGGTCCTCTTTCCACCATCCTCTCCTCACAGCCATGTCTTGTCCCTGCCTGTTTAATCTCTGTCCCCACTGGAGATCCTTGGGGCTGGGGAACTCTCTGCTTCCCTCAGCGTGTGTTGAGAGGGAAGAGGGGAGGCTTTGAAATGCACTCCCATAAATAAGCCTTTCTTTCGCCTTGCCTGTCAGTGCCGTGCGAGCCCCGTGGAACTGGAAAGGGTCCCCGTGAAAAGGCTGCCGAGTGTGTTTCAGGCAGATAAGTCCCTGCCTTTGAAGTGTGGCAGGCGGGCAAAAGCGCCCTCCTCTTGTAGCTGCTGCCAGCCGCTGCGAATTAATCACAGCCCTGCACAGATAAGAGTACAAAGCCTGACTGAGCACTTCTCCTGCCCGGAGGAGGGGTCTGCGGGGGACCCGGGATGGAGCTCGAGAGCCTGGAGGTGGGGAGATGTAAGGCTGGGGTGGGAGGGCTCCGGGAAGGCTGTGGGGCAGTGAAGAGCCCCCTCTTCCTGGTGCTGGGCTTAGTGGTGTCCCCTGTGAGATCAGGTCTCCTGGGGACCTTCTCTGTGGGGCCCCAAAAGTGTGGTTTCCGTCCTGTGAGGAGCCAGTGGCCCACCCAAACACCTCCCAAACCCCGCACAGAGCTCTGCTGGCATGTGTTAAATCCAAAAGCAGCCTTGGCATGTCTGCAGCTGCCTTCCCTCTCCAGCTGTGCTTCCTCCCTCTCCACCTGGTGTCCCTGGCCCAGACTGAGCGTAAAGCCTTGTCCTCCTCTGGACGTGCTGCCAGCGCTGGGTGGGTGCCAGGTCGTGGCTGCTGCCCCACATTCCTCTCATTGCCTGTCTTTCCAGAAGTCAGCTCTGGGGAGATGCTCCTCTCTGCCCTGTGCCCATTGCTGGTGCCGTAAGGATGTTGGGAGGTTTTTTCCTGGAGGTTGGCTGATCAGCAGTGGTTATGGCAGTGAGGCAGTGCCTCCTCACCTGGACAAGCCTGAAGGGCACCTTGCCCGGGGGAGAAGCATGCTGCCGTGGAAGGAGCTGTTCCTTAGCAAGGTGATGTGCTTGCCTCCCCAAAGCCTTGTATGGGATGGCAGCTCCTTTCTCCAGCCAGGCCAAAGCCATCCCCAGGAAGCATCTCTGGGTCTCTTGGGAGAGAACTTTGCATATGCCCAGCTGAGGTGTGCAGTGTGCAGTCACTCATTACACCAGGATTAACAGGGGTTGGAGTGTTGCACCCCATCCTTTCCCTCACCCTTCCTTTGTCAGGGTTCTCAGCTTCTGGGGGTGCAGGTCTTACACCCCTCTTAGAGTGAAGTTATGCTGGGTGCTGGGCCCATGGGGAGGGGCTCCTTGTTTGAGTGGGGAGGGTGTGCACATGGGTTTCTGGCAGAGCAGCCCCTGGGCTTGCTTTGAGATGATTTACCCAAGCAGGGAGTTTTTAATTTCATGCCTCTGGCCCTCCCCATGTGCTTAAGAAGGCAGCAGCCCTTCAAGCCAACCCTCACTCCTGCTTCTGTGCCTCAGCGCAGCCCTGGGAGCTGGCTGCCCCTTGGGGCTCCTGCAACTCCTGGGAGAAGGCACCACCACCACGAATTGCTGCCTGCGAAGCCAGCCTGAGGCAGGCAGGAGTGAGGGCAGGAATCCTGAGCAAGAAATTAGTGTGAGTAATTATTAGTATTGGGTAATTATATCAGCGTCAGGATGAGGAGAAAGGTTAATATGTTTATTTATTTATTTATTTATTTATGGTAAATGTCTTTTCCTCTGGGTGGGAAGGCAGCCAGGGTGGGCAGGAAGGAGTGTGTTTCTGAGGGGGTCTGCTCTGATTAAACTGCATCCTCTCCCCCTTTCCCTGCTCTCAGCTACCCTGTGGGTGCAGGGAGGGGGAGGAAAGCAGCCCCTACCAGTGTCTGTAAGAGATGGGTGGCTCCTTGAGCATTCCTTGTGCATTCCTTGTGCTGCTCCACCATGCTATAGTGCAAAGAGCCCATCCTTTTCCTGCTGGCCAGGATGGGTAGGTTCATGTTGGGCTAATCCTGCTGGAAAGGTCCCGATGCTGGGTTTCCACCTCTGTTTGCACAGCAGTGAGTGCTCTGAGCAGTTGGGTCCTGCCTGGCGTGGGGGGAGTCTGGGGTCTATCTGCTCACACAGGTTGCTCATGGAAGTTGGGGATGCCCCATCCCCAGGAGTGTTCAAGCCAGGTTGGATGGGGCTTTGAGCAGCCTGCTATAATGGAACCAGGGAGCTGGAACAGATGTGTTAGAACTAGATGATCTATAAGCTTCCTTCCACCCTAACCTTTGTATGCTTCTATGATCTCCTCATGCTGCAGAAGAATGTTAGGATGCATTTTCCTACCATGAGCCAACTCACAGTCCCCCTCTGTGCCCTGCACTTCGGCCAACCACAAAACATCTTGATTACCAAGTCTTCCAAATTTCATTTTCCTGATTCACAAACACACCTACAGGTTATCCTTAACAGGGGGAGAGGTGCTAGAAGGAAGGGTTCTTGTGTGTGCATGGCCCCACCAGAACATCCTGACGTGTGTCAGGCTGGGTTCCAGCCCCGTTTGACTACTGAGAGTATTTTTAGGTTCTTCCTGGAGCCTCAAATTAACTGGAAGTGCTTCATGTCTGTTGTTTTTTTTTTTTAATACATCTCTTTCTCTTTCCCAGCACTGCACAGTGCAATAATGCAATGGGGAAATTACCCCGCTAGTTAAAAATTACTGCCAGCGCGACATCCAGCCGTAGATCTATTTTAGAACAGGGTAAAACTGTATCGATTATTCTGTGCTGCAACTGCAGCCCATAAAAGGGTTGGAAAGGTGCGTTTGTCACTCTGCCCTGGTGAGGTGGGGAGATGGTGCCTTGCTGGGGAGTGGAAGGGGTGCTCCCTTTACTCTCCTCCAGAGAGCTGGCTTGGGAAGGACTTTGTAGGGGAGAAACTGAGAGCTGGGAGGGGAGCAACTTGTGAGGAGATGTGGGGAGGCAGGTTGTGCTTTGGGGGTGATGCTGGGTACCACTGAGCAAAGGACACTGCTGGGCAGGGGCTTTAGCACCTCTGGGCTCCCCAGCATACACTGGTGCCAAGTGCAGGGCTGATGGGGAGCAGAGTCTCTGAAGGGGTCTAGCAAAGGATGCTGAGAACGTGGGCGAATACCAGGACAGTTTTGGGTTATAGTGAAGGCTCTTCAGTCCTGTGGAAGGAGGTACAGGAGGTTTTTGGCTGTGCCATGAGCTCCCAAGAGTTCCCTGGCCCTGCAAACCCACTTGTCACATCCCTGGGGAGAGGGCGGCCCCTTTGCTCACTGCTATGCAGGACTCATCTCTCTCTGGTTGCTCAGGGGTCTCTTTCTTAATTAAATACATTTGTTTTGTAAAACTGCCTAAAAATAATCCGGGGCTGGTGCATGCAGGAGGCTGGCAGTGAATCAAAGGCGCCGCTCTAATTAAACGGCCCCGGTTTGTTTGTGAGCCGCATACATTTCCATGCTAATCAGCTGCACACCGGGATCCTGCTTTCCTGGCCTGTATCCTCCTGATTGGGAACCGTGCAAATGCTGGAGGCAATTTACTGCAGGAGGGGCGAGGTGGCCAGGCTGCTGAGGGGGCTGCTGTGGGGGCACAAGGGGTGGTCACGGACGTGCTGGGCTGTGGGAGAGGGTGTGACAGTCGGGGCAGGGCTGTGGGATGCATTTGGGGGGTGCTTCCAAGCAGCCCCTCTCCTGTGGGGGGATCCTGAGTCCTGCAGATGGGGATGCTGGACCAGGTCTCTGTGTGTGCCAGCACCAGCGTGGGGATGATCACAGGTAGAGTTGGCTCCATCTTGCTGGGCATGATGCTTCACCCCATGCCCATGCCCATGCCCATCCCTATCCCCATCCCCTCCTCTGAGCATTTCTCTGGCACTGTCCCCCTCGAGGCTGTCCCATGCCAGGGTCAGCCTGAATCTGGGGGTATCACAGGTAATGGCATGAGCACAAAGTACTTCTGGCTGTGGAGGTGCCAATCAGGGTATGCCAAGGGGCAGAGCTGAGTTTAGCCCTGTGTGGTGTGTGCCTCCAGCCCCGTGGTGCCTCCTGGTGCGCTGATTGCCGGGACAGCCAGGAACCGGTGTGCTTCAGGAGAGCTTTAATGTAATTGTGAGCCATAAGGAGATTAAAGCCTTCCCCATGCTCCTGCTCAGGGAACAAGGGCACTTTCTGAACCTCTGTTGACCTCCAACTTCCTTGAGACCCTCTTGACTTCCCTGGTCACGAGTCCAAGTGTTTCCTGTGATGGATGGCGGATGGGAGCCGAGCCTGCGTGCTGCCTGGCAGGCTCGGAGCGGTGTGATGTGCCAGCTGCTCTCGGCAGCACCAGGGCAAGGTGGGGTTGGATGCTTTGCTGCAAGCTGGGGACTCGTCTGCTCCGTGCTGCAGCTTGGAGGGGCTGAGCAGCAGCACATGTGAGAACCAGGGATGTGTCCTCCCTCCCCAGAGAGAGATGAATGCCATCAGCATGAATGTGGTGCAAGTGCACCAGACAGATGTAGTAAAGCAAGGGAAGCGTTGCAGTTTGATCTGGAAAGGGTTGGGGTGCTTGCAGAGCAGCTGATACTTTGCTGTGCTGCAGGGGCTGTGGGGTCACCACACTGGTGTGGGATGGAGGGGTGGTGTCCCTAATGGGGCACATTCTGTATCCCACATCCTGGGTGGGGGCTGAGGTGTGTCAGGGATGGTGCTCATCCCCCCTTGCTCTCCCCACAGATCCTGGTGGACTTGCCAGCTGACAGGAAGCACCAAGCTCTGCAGTATGAGAATGTTGTGGCCCACGAAGGCAGCTCCATCCTGCGAGACCTGGTGCTGAGCCCTGACCGCCAGCACATCTATGCCATGACTGAGAAACAGGTAAGGGGAGGGGTCAGCAGTCCTCTGCTCTCCTGACTTGGCAGCCCCCACTGCAGCTCTAGTTACAGTCCTGTGTGCTGAGAAGCCTTTTGGGCAGCTCTTTGGGGGGGCTGTCCTTTGCTTCCTGGGATTGGAGCTGCCTAGGGACCCTCGGGCAGCTCCTCCCTGCTTCTCCCTGCAGAAACACTGTCCTGAGGCTTTAACTGTTAGCAGCAGCTGCTTGAAATTCCCATGGTCCCTGGGGACCAAGGGCTTCCTGACCCTTCCTTGCTGTGAGTGGCTGGCTGTAACCCTCCTCCCTGTTTTGGCTGTCCCCTCCTGAGCAAGGGTTTTGCAGGTCAGCAGGAGCTCCTTGCTCTAAACAACTTTTTGTCCCCGGGAGCAGTTGCTTTTGCATGACAGGACAGAGGGGACATAGGGCTGGTGCACTCCCAGGCTCCTGGTGTGCATGCCTTGGTCCCTGCCTCTGCTTGTGCTGAGCTAACTGGAGGTACAGACCCAATCTGGATCTGGTGCTGTCATCCTGGCAGCCTGGTCCGGGCACATGATTGGAAGTTTTGGTTGTCTTTGTGTTCCCATGACCTGTGGGAGGGCTGCTGGTGTCAGTTCATCCATCATGGGCTGAATTGCAGGGTGTGAAGCGGGTTCCTGTCACACTTTCTGGATCTGGTGTCAGCATGCCATGCCTGTAGGTGACACAGGGTGGCTGTGCTGGGGTGTGCTGTGCCTGTGCCTCCCAGCACCTCTGCTTCCCTGCCCAGCCAGGGATGCCTGCATGTAAGCTGGACTGCAAGCAGGGCTGGGAGCCTCACAGTCTCCTGGCCACCAGCCCGAGGGCTTGGGAGGGGAAAGGATGCTGGAGCAGGAATGTAGGTTTGTCTAGACAGTCCTGAGGGGACAGCAGAGCTCTTTTCCCCCTCCTCCCAGTTTCTGTTTCTGGTTTCTGCTCTGCTGCAGGAAACATGCAGCTTTCCAGGTGGGGCAGAACCTGCATTTGTGCTCCTCCATGCAGCTGTCCTGGGCTGCTTCCATCCCTGGCTGTTTCTGTCCCAGAGCTTGCTCAGCTAAGCTTCCCCTCTGCTGGGCAGATGTTGGAGAAGTGGATGACAGGGGGGAAGTTGCATTTACCTGGACTGGGGATCTCCTCCAGGGACCACCACAGTTGCTGGGACCTGACCCTTGTCTGTGCAGGGTCTGCCAGGGGTACCCTCTGCCACCACCTGCCTAAAGCAATGTCAGGGACAAACAAATGGGAGCATTACAGGTGTCCTCACCACCCTGGGGGACTGGTTGGCAAGTGCATCCCAGCCCTGTAGGCATCATGCTGAACTTGTGCTCTGCTGTGCTGTTTGGAGGGAGAAAGCCCCAAGTTTAGCTTTCAGTAGAGAAGTTTGCAAATTTTAATTAATGAGTGAGTGTTTCCCCATGGGAGCACTGGGGAAACTGAGGCACAAGCACAGCAGGCGTGGGCAGCTGCTTGGTGCTGCAGATTTCTTGTGGCAGGCAAGCAGGAACCTCCTCCCTGCACCCCCTCCCTGTTCCCCCTCTTCTCCTCCCCTCTCCTTAATAAAGCCCACTCTCTTCCCTAGTACGCTCGGTGTTATCAGAGTGCTGGTGGAAAGTAATTAAATGAACAGTTGTAACAGAGCTCGAAGGGCTTGGAGAATGAGGGGATTTTAATCAAATCTGGAGGAGCAATTAATAAAGTACTGGTAACCCTTTCAGAGCAGGGCTGCAGCAGCCATGGGGTGCCTAGCTGGTGCTGGGAGCCGGTGTGGAGCTGAGTTGGCCCAGCCTGCTCTCAAATACTGCAGAGGTGCAACAATGAAAGGAACCTGTTTGGAGTAAAAGTCTCTCTGGGCTCGGAGTGTTGCCTGCAAATGTGCTGCCTGGGCTGGGAGAGGAGCGGGCAGTGGCAAGGGGCTCAGCCTGCTCCCTCTCCTGCCTTCCCACTAACAGGCCAGGGGGAGTGTGTGCTGGTCTGTCTCTGCCATGTCGAGGTGTGGGCACAGCAGCCTGACCCCTTCACTCCATGCCTGTTCCCCACAGGTGACGCGTGTGCCGGTGGAGAGCTGTGAGCAGTACGAGAGCTGTGAGCTGTGCCTGGGCTCCCGGGACCCACACTGCGGCTGGTGTGTCCTCCACAACATGTGAGTACAGCAGGATTGTCCCTGGAGCTGTGCCAGTGACCTACAGCTGACAGAATGTGTCCATCCCCGCTGCCTGGGGGCATCCCTTTGGGGACTTTGGCCCCAAAATGCTGAGAGATGGAATGGTCCAAGGGGTCAGTCATTCCAGGCTGTGCTTAGGAGCCTCCATGCATGGTGAAGCTGCTGCCAAGACCTGCTCATCCTGCCCATGGGCTCCTGGGTTTAGCATTCTTGTGCCAATAAGAAAACCTGAATATAAAATGCTCCTGAAGTCTCAGGGGAGAGCAGAGGTCCGGTACGGGCCTCGGTCATCCGAGGTCCCTACCTGGGCATAATTTCTGTGCCAAAGGGTCTGTTTGCCATGGTGGCAGCCCAGAGCCTTGCAGGAGCCCAGGGGATTCTCCTCCTCACCGTGATGCTTTCATCCCCGTGCAGCTGCTCCCGCAAGGACCGGTGCGAGCGGGCGGACGAGCCGCAGCGCTTCGCCTCCGAGCTGCGGCAGTGCGTCCGGCTGAGCGTGCAGCCCAAGAACATCTCCGTCACCATGTCCGAGGTCCCGGTAAGACACCTCTGCTCCCTCACATGCCTCCCCAGCCACCCCCTGACCCTCTGGAGGCAAGGGCCGGCCAGAAGGGAATTAAAAATAACTGATGACTGCATGATGAATAGGGAAAAAGGGGAAGAGAGGTCTGAGACAAAACAGAGCAAAGTGCAAGGCATTGATGAGAGCAGGCCATTGGCTCCATATCGATGGAGATAGTAAACCAGTGGATGATTATTCAGAAGTGACATAACTGAGCAATAAATACTTCTCCACAGTGACAGCACGACCATCAGAAATACCATTCATAGGCCAGCGGTCTAGCTCTAGTTCAATAGCCTGTCTCTGACTCCAGTCTGCCGTAGATATTTTGGGATGAGGCTTTGATGCTCAACTCACTGCTCTCTCTCTGTGCAGGCAGAAAGGATGAGGCACTTCCCTGAAGTATTTTTCAGGCCATTAGCACCATGAAGAGAATAAGAAACACCATATACTAGTAATAAACTGCCAGGTCTAGATATTTGGCACTCAGGAATCCAAAAGAAGTTGGCCAAGGAATTCTGTGGCCTGGGGATGTATGTAATAATATGACTTTGTAATAAATAACTGAATGTTGAGAAAAGCCCCAGAAACAGAAAATGTGCTCATTTTTTTTCTCAGATGCATAAAAGACCAAATAGACAGAGACTGCTTAGTTTTACTTCAGAATTAGAAAAAGAAAAGAAAAAGAACAGGTGCAGAATACACCTGATAATGATTTAAGGATGGGAATGTAATTTATGCCAGTCAACGTGGGTTTGTGTCTGACAAACCCCATTTTGTTCTTTGGTGAATTTATGACTTGAATTAGAAGAGGGACTGTGGGGATGTGATGTCTTTAGGCTCCTACAAGGCTTTTGACTCGGTACAACACAACGTTCTGATTAAAAATTAGCATTATACAATATTGATAAAGCACGTGTTAAGTGGATTAAGAACTGCTCCGTGACAGATCTCAAAAAGTTCCCCTCATCAGAGGGGAATTGTCACTAGATGGAAACAGTTTGGAAAGCACTTCTGCAGGGGTAAATGTCCTTTGGTAATGTGGAGATAAATGTGATATGGCTGCAGATGGGACCTGCTGGGGTGCAGGTGGAGGGCGGTACGGGTGAAGTTCCTTCAGAGCAGTTGGGTTGGAGTGGGGCTGTTTAGCAGAGAAATTGGGGTTTGGTATTGCCAAGTCTAAAGTTAAACATGGATGGAGGTTCACCTGGTGTCCTGGAAAGTGGTGCTGGGGCTGAACCCTCGCTGCAGACTCTTGATGCTCCTGGGATGAAGCCAGGAGCTGGGCAGTGTTTTCAGTCCTGGGGTAATGATGTCCATACCGATGGCAGGATGCTGCACAGAGGTCTGGGGTGGATGACACGGGGATGCTCTGCTTGGGCTGGAGTGCAGCTTTCAAAGGGAGTCACTGAGAAACTCCGTAAACATCATGTAAATGAGTTGAAGGCTGGAGAAAATGCCTTGCAGTGAGAGACTTCCAGAGCTCAATCTGCTTAGCTTATCAAAAAGAAGATTAAGAGGTGACTTGATTACAGAGTATAAGTGCCTTTACAAGGAGCAAATATCAGGGACTAAAGGGCTTTTTAATCTATCAAGGAAAAGCATAACAAGGACTAATGGCTGGAAGCTGTGAAAAATTCAAATTAGAAATAAGGCAAGCGTTTTGTAAAGTGAGAACTGCTGACCCTGGGGATGACTTTGTGAAGGAAGAGGTGGATTCTTCCTCTCCTCGCCTCTGCTGGAGTGGGTGCCTTTCTGCCTTTCTGTGCAACATACTTCAGCCCTGATGCTGTTCTAGAGAGCATAATGGCTTGTGGTTTGTCAAGGGCAGAGGACAGAGGCTGTGAGTCATTCCAGCTCTTAACTCATTTAAACCTGTGCTCCTTGCTTGAGCAGGGAGGTAGCTGGATGGGGCTCCCTTGCAGAAGCCCAGAGCAGGTCTCCTCTCCATGTGTGGGTGGCAGAGGAGGGATTGCACCCCTGGTCTTTTCTGTTGGCTAGACTTACACATAGCAGACACAGAGGAGCCTCTCCTCCTAGTTCTCTGTGTTGATGCTCTTGCCTCTCCTCCCTAGCTGGTCCTGCAGGCCTGGAATGTCCCAGACCTCTCGGCAGGAGTCAACTGCTCCTTTGAAGACTTCACCGAGTCAGAAAGCCGCATCGAGGATGGGAAGATCTACTGCAGCTCTCCCTCTGCCAAGGATGTCATCCCCATCACCAGGGGCCGTGGTGAGCTTGTGCCCCAGAGTGCAAGAAAGCCTGAGACAAATGTCCCATGTGTTACCCCACAGGCAGCTGTGGAGGAGGACAGTCCTCCCATGACAGCGATCCCAGTCTCAGGATCTGAACTGCAGTTGGGTTCTCGGGATATAGGAGGAGAAGGAATTGCTCATGGGAGGCTGGTTCTTTAGTCTCCTCCAAGCCATGGACACAGCTGCTTGGCTGCAGCCTATGGCAGTGGGCCTGGAATTTGATAATCCTTAAGGTCCCTTCCAACACAAACCACTTTGTGATTTTACTTGTTGACCACTCCTGGGCACCCTGACCCTGTTTCCATCTGTGAACTATACCTGTGCAGATGTGGCCATGGGGTCTAGGACATTCTCCTGGCCCCAAAACTGTTAAACATTCCTTCAGTATGCCCAATATAACGTAAGGCCCAGTCTCCATGCCAGCAGATTGTGTTTAGCTGTAGGGAATCAGAGCTGTACTTGGGCTCTGTTGGCCTCTTAGGTGTCTGAATCGGGGTGGATAAACACTCTCTTTTTATTGCTACACTTGGAGGATTTTGTTAATTAACTGGACTGAGTGGTGATGCCCAGCTCCCTCCAGCCCATCACAAGCCTTGCACTGAATGCTGGGCCATGCACTGTGTCCTTTCTGATGTCTTTTTTTGCCTGGGTCTCTTGCAGGGGACAAGCGAGTGGTGAAGCTCTACCTGAAATCCAAGGAGACGGGGAAGAAATTTGCCTCCGTGGATTTTGTTTTCTACAACTGCAGCGTCCATCAGTCGTAAGTGCCCTGGAATTTTGTGGGAGGGCTCCAGAAACAGATTGGTGAGATGGTGTGAGACGGAGAGAGACTTCTCAGCTTTGTGGGTGCTGATGTTGCAAGAGGAAAGGGCAGTTGAGTACAGTGGTGTTTACAGTGAGAAACCTCCTCCTTTTGCCCGTGTAAACTGGGACAGTGACCAGAGCTCCCACAGTTGGTTTGGGTGTGTGGGAACATGTAGCGTCAGGACAGAGCCGCACGTAAAAACAGGGCTTTGGGTTTGGCAAAACTTTGGAAGAGAAAGCGAGTTTACTGCACTGCAGACTGTAGAAATCAATCCATGTGACTGAAAACACCAAGTGTTTGTTATTTCTGGAAACAGTTAACAGGAGTGACTTGGCGATGCAAAAGGAGAAGCCTGTACTTTCCTGCCATGGTACCTGCTTCCCAGGCTTGCTGGAGAGGGAGCTGGAAAGTTACAGCAACATGGGATAGAACATGCCACATGTCCTGGGGCGTTTACCCAAGAATTTCCTAACTGGAAGTAATTGTGAATTTGCTTTCTTGTCAGGCTGCTGTGAAATCTACTCCTGTAAGGGTTTTTAGACAGCTTGAGATATGCGTTTGATAAAATAGAGGAGGTGTGGATTATTGATGTGCTGTCTAAGCAAGGTGTCTGAAGTCTCAAACCACAACTCCTGATGAGGAGCTGCAGACAGTGTTCTTGAGCAGTGGGGGATGGCTGTGCTGTAGGACCGTCAGAGCTGATGCTGGGGTGTGTTTGGGCAAAGAGTTTGGAGCTCAAGAATGCAAGAGATTTCATTACTCTGCCAGAAACCTCCCATGGTTGCTGGTGCTCTGGCTGATCAGTAACTATAGACAAGCAAATACCAAGTGATCTCTTTTGGATGTTTTTTTGCAAAGTGTTGAGCCTGGCTTGGGGGCTTTGCTGGAGTTCACTCCTCCAAAGCCTGTTCAGAATTTCCACTTTGATCAGGGAAGAGCAGGTGAGATGCAGGTGCCCTGGCTGGGAACCCACCCACAGTGAGCTCCAGGAGGGATGCATCAGAGAGCCCCTGCAACGTTTCTGCATCGCAGGGATCCCTTCCCTCCTGCTCTTTGCACAGGGAGCAGGGCTCCTCCTGGGAGTGCTGTGCCGGTGAGGGAGGAGAGACTTTGTAAACTTGACTTTCTCCCTCACCTTGACTCTGGGATGAGCTTTGTCTCCCTTCACGTCCTGTGGTTTCAATAACATGAGCTCAGCTTTGGCTCGGGCTGGCTGCATGTCAGTATTTTGCAAATCAAAAAGCAGATATGACTTTTATTTTTCTAAATGAAAGAAAGATGACTTTTAAGTACAAATGGCATCAGATTTGGTCCAATCAGCGGTCCGGCGGGAAGGGGTGGTGAGGGAATTGGCATTTCATTTCATGTGCCTGACACAGGAGGGCAAAAATCCCCTACCCTCCCTGAAACAAACCTACAACAAAGAGCCTGACTGATTTATTACTGCGTTGATGTTTAATTTTGGATGCATTATTTAAAAAGGCTAATTATGGATGCATTAATATTTATGGGCTCCAGTTGAAGCTGATAGAAAAGTCCACGTTCTAAGCTGGTGAACATTATTATTTTTTTGACGTCAAGAGTTTTAGGGTTTGCAGGTAGTTTTAACTATGTGACCTGCAGTCGAATCATAGCCAAAGAGCATGACAGTACCTCCTGGGGTGATGCAATACTTTTAAATACCATTTGCAGGCCGGCGTCTTTAATGGATCTCTCTGGAGTTAATAGCCTTTCAGATCCAGGTTTCATATTTTGTGGGGGAAAATCTATACGTCAGCCTGATAAATTCTGTATTAGGAACAATGTGCTTTTCCACGAGGCTAATGTTTTTCCTGTGGAGATCTCTGATCTCCATGCTTTATGTTTTCTTTTTATATTTGGATGGCTTTGCTTAGGTTGGAAGGCAGAGTTCTGCATGTTGAATCATTTCTCAGCTGAGGACAAAGTGTTTGAGTGAGATTTTTCAGTTGGTTGTGGAGAGATGGGGAGTTGCTGAGGCAGCTCTTTGCTGATGTCAGCTGGGGTAGCTCCAAGGGAAGCCAGTGTGCTCCACCATGTACACCAGGGAGAGTCTGACCCTTCTTATTTTCAGCAGACATCTGGAAAGGCATCAGCAAAATGTGGGCTGTGGGGCTGGCTCTGCTGCTGCCGAGCATCCTGGCTCTCTTTATTTCCCACCACCTTGGCATGTCTTCTTCCCATGCATTTTCAAGGGCTGTTGGAACCTGCCTGGTCAAGGGAGGGGTTGCAGAAAGGAAGGTGCATCTGATCACTTCTACAGGAGAGGAGGGTACAGAGGGGGTTGTGCTGCCTGTGTGTTTGGCTGTGATGTTCTGAGCAGAGGTGGTGCCTTCCAGGTAGAGCTCCAAAGCTGTCCCATCTGCTAATGCAGGGCTTTATGCCTGTATGATGGAACTGTCTCCATCACAGACCAGCATCAGTGGCTCCTGGGATACTTTGTCCCTGGGAGCCCTGGTCTGGAATTTGCATCCTCTCTGGGGCTTTATTCCTTTCCAGGAATTACCTGGGAAGCTTCTGGAAGTCCCAGCTTTATGTGCTCAGGGCTCCTGAGGGACTCAGGCATGTGTTTTCAGGCAGGGACATCTTTTGTGCATCCTGCTCCCAAAGGCTTGGGCATTAGGCAGGGGATGCTTCTGGCTGAGCTGTGGGATATGAATTGAACGGGGGAGTGGAGACCAAGGGTTTGATGCAGGCAAACAGGGCCCTTGCAAAGGGGGATGTGGGGGGCCGAGGGTCGCTGCCAGCCCACAGCAGGGGAACAGGGCTGCCCACAGGCTTGTCTGCTGCTCCTGGGGACAGGCTCTGCTCCTGCAGTGGGGAGTGAGAGGCAAACCCCCGTGGCAGGGACGGGGTGGATTCCCTGGGGGTTTCCGATGGGACACGATCAAGTGCAGGCGTTTAAAGGCCGCTGGCGCCTTTGATCGCGTAATGAACCAGCCCGAGTCCAGCGCGTGCACGGGCACATGTTGAGGTCGTCTTTGACCTTTTTTGAGGTCTAAACGCCTTCTTCAAAGCATTTGTGGGGAAATGAGTCCCCTTTTAAGATAAAGATGTAACACCAGGCTCCCTGCCTGCCTCTGGCAGAGCTTGCCGGCGAGTTGGGGGAGTAGGGAATCCTCACAGAAAGCTCGTGAGCAATTCCAGGGAATGGTAAGATGTATTTATTTCTTCCCGCTGTTTCCATGTTTCCTTGCTGGATTTCTTCTCTGGAAACTCTGTTTCATAAATCCTGTTGTGGTTTGGCTTTTTGGAGTGTGTGGCTGTGGGAAGGGAGCTGGCAAGTGGAGTGGAATGGGGAAGAAGATGAGAGCCTTTGGTGCTTCCTTCAATTCTGTGGGCAGGTTTTGCAGAGCTGCTGGTTTTTCAAGCACCAACGTGCTCAGCACATTACCAGCATGTCCTGCCACTGCAATGTGAAAGCAAAAATCCAGGTGGTGGCACAGGGAAAGGGAGAAAATCATATCAGCAAGTCTGATTCCAAGAGGGAATCCGAGCATCCTGGAAACCTGTCTCCAGTCCAGGAGGTGGTCATGATGCTACCAGCCTTGTGGTTGTGTCTCAATGTAGTGACAGCTGTGACACGCCTGTCCCATCAGCTGCAGGGCGCTGAATTTCTCTGGTGCTAGAGCAAGGGCAGACGTGCCAAATGGCTCTAACTCCTCCTCCAGGCTGGAGAGATGTGGCTCTGCTGTGTCTCTATCCCACAGGTCAGGCTTTCCCTGTAAGCCTCCATTAAGTAAATGGGATTTTAATGCATGTCCCAAGGGCTGGGAGCAGCAAGGTTGTGCTGGTAAGGCAGGGCTGGGCTGTTCTGGTGGCCGAGGCACCCGTTGGCACTCGTGGGACAATGCCAGCCCTTGTGCCACTGGGCTCCTTTCTTCAGCCTTTCTTTCTGCCCACACATGGCATGGCTGCTTCTCTGTTGGCCCATGCTGCTCATTTCCAGATGCTTACAGATGCTTTATTTTCACAGGCATGGACAGATGGCTGCAAGCAGTTGAGTGAGTGTATCTGAATTTTTGTGGCTGAGCTGCATGGTGGTAACAGATCTCTGTGTGTTCTGGGCTGGGGTAGGTGGAAAATCCTGTAGGATGGTCCCAGAGACAGCTCAGGATAACCTGGTTTGTCATGTGTGTTGTGAATGAGGAGGGCTGGTACAGCCTGGTCTTACGCTTCACTAAGGGCAGGCAGCTGAGTGTCTTTCAAGAGAATTATCTCAAAACCCAGGGCATGATTCTGCATTCTCCAGTGTGATGGTGGATGCTCTGGACCACTCTGTGTGTAAGGACCTTGGGAAAACCTGGCAGGGATGGAAAAGAATTGGGTTGGTGTGAAAGGAAGGGCAGAAATGGATTGAGATGGGCAAGTATGGAGGAAGGAGAGAGCTGACTCCCACCCCAGGCCTTTCCTGGGCACCAGTGGGAGCTGTGGGTCTGTGTGGGGGCT
The DNA here is from genome assembly GCA_013396995.1 of Dicaeum eximium. Classification (NCBI taxonomy): domain Eukaryota; kingdom Metazoa; phylum Chordata; class Aves; order Passeriformes; family Dicaeidae; genus Dicaeum; species Dicaeum eximium. The sequence goes on along the minus strand of VWZP01004035.1, from coordinate 540,966 downwards.
GGGGGGACAGTGACCGTCCGGTTCCACTGCTCCTCAGGATTCCCCTTGCTGCCTGGGGTAGAGAGATGGATGTAAAGCCCAAAGCACTGCAGTTGAGCCCCTCAGCCCTGACAGCTGCTGCTCCAGATGCAGGCTGTGCTGGAGCAGAGTATTCACTAAGGATGCATGCTCCTGCCAAGAGGAGATCTGAGGAACAGTCAGGGGGCTCGCAGGCGGCTGTGCTGTGCCTGTGCAGATGCTGTTTTCATCAACACTGTGTTTATAATTTCCCTTCTTAATGGACCTCCCCTGCTCTGCTCTTGGTGCCATTCAACTTCCCCGTGTTCCTCCTCCCTGCCCTTCACTCCATGTCCTTCCTTCCCTCAGGCATCTGCTGTGCCATAGAAATATCCTCAGTGTCTGTGTGTGTGTGTCCTGCTCGCACCTGTCCCGCTCCTGTTTGCTGCTCAGCCTTATCTCACTCCTGTGGATGCTGTCTCTGTTTTCTGCCCCTGCTGTTCAGGGGATGAAGAGCTTTGGGCTCCTTTGGGCATGTGGCATGCCTGGGGCTGGCAATGCAGGAAGGAGAGTGAGTGAGGAGTCTGGATCAGCACTGCTGGCTCTCCACACGTCCCATCAGCTACAGCTTTGCTTTGGGTCATGTGTGGAGAGCTGGAACCTCTCCATGGTCACTGGAGGTGCCTGCACAATCAGGGAGCAGTCAGTCCCTGAAGCTACCCCTGGGTCTAGGCTCATCCTGCAGTGATGCTTTTGGCTCTGTGCCCACCCTGGAGAGGTGTCTTTGCTGTCCTTCTGCCCTGTCCACACCTCTGCTTCTCTGCAGCCCTGTCAGGTGTTTCCCTAGCATGGGATTACCAAGTTTGGGATCATTTATGGAAGTGGAGGGGAGTTTTCAGCCCAGCTGTGGGGTGGGATGTGGGCAAGTTTGGGGGCTGTGGGGAGGCTCTGGCTTTGACCCTGGGGCACTCAAAGTTGGGCAGAGCTGCTTGGTTGCCTGCAAGGATGCCTGCCCTGGCTGAGGGAGGTTTCAGGCCAGCAGTGAGCCTGGGCTTGTTTGGGATGGGGCACTTGGCACAGAGTGACCCTGAAGTGCTGCTCTGAGGTTGGTGCCACGCCTCTCACGAGGTCGCCAGGGGGGCACTGCCAGTGGGTCTGGCCCCTTTCACTGCCTCTCCTGGGCTTCATCTCCACCAGCACCTGGCAGGGCTGGGGTGGAGGCAGATGGGGAAGAAGCTGTGGGTCCATAGCAGTGCTGCACCCCCTCTATCAGTTTCCTGCCTCACTGGGCTCCTTGCTCTCCTGGCACGCTTTGGGGAGGCGGAACACTTCAACACATGAAGGAGAGCCTCCCTCTAATTACCAGGAGTGATGAAAGCCTCTTAGGCAAGAAGTGATGAGGGAAGAGTGCCTGACCGTGGGAAGGAGAGAGACGGCACAGATGGCATCATGCTGCTGAGCAGCCTGCTCCTGTGCCAGGGACAGACAGCAGTGGCACACGGACACACCGGGCTGTGGACACTCTGGGACACAGCCCCAGCCATGTGCCCAGCCTGACCAGCAGCCAGGGATCCCTGCTCAGCTCCTGCCCTGGCATTTGGGCAGCCTTGCAGGATGCTGTGGTGGTCAAACAGCCGTGCTGAGGCCAGCAGGACCGAGGCAGGCTGTGAACAGGGTTTCACCATGTTACTGGCACCCAGGTGCTGACTTGTTCACCACTTTGACCTGGACTGGCTCTAAATGCAGCAGAAGTGCTGTGGAGCAAGGTGTGTGTGGTGAGTGCTCTCACAGTGGCATTTGATGTCTTTGTGGCAGAAGGGAGAGTGTGGAAACCATTACGGAGGATGGGGCTTTAGGAATGGCTCAGTTAAGTTAGAACCAGATGTTGGGGCCAAAGTAGGACGGGGGAACCACACACCTCAGTGTGTACATGGAGGATAACCTGAGATCCTTTGGCAACTGGAGACCAGGAGACCCACTGGGACCTACAATAATTAAATGGCAAAGGAGACCCTCAGTGAGGAGGGTCTTGAAATAGCCAAGATTTAGCTTTGATCCTGAAGAACTGCAAGTGGAGCTGCAGCTGTGGGGTGCCCGGGGCAGGGCTGCATCAGGAACTTCACCCAGCTGCTTTGAGATGCCTTGTGAGGTGGTGGAAGGGGGACTGGGGAGTCTTTTTGCACACCCTGAAGGACCTAGTGACTGGAAAATCTCTTCTTTGGAGGATGGTGGGGGCGACTCATGGGAGGTTGTGCTGTAGCTTGGTAGTTGGGCCCCAGCATGTGGCTTGTGGCTGCTTGTGCTTCTCTCTTATGTGACCCCTCTGGGGCTGAGCTACTCCCATGAGGATTAATCTGTATGTTCCCTGTCCTACCCCTCCACATCCTGGATTTATCTGTCTGCTGGTCCTGCCTGAGCCCTTAGCAGGAGGGCAGGAGCTGTCCTTTGCCTTTGTTTGTGTTCCCTATTTCCCCCACCCTCTGCACCTCCCTCCATCAAAGCAACCAGAGATAGGAGGCTGGGGCTCTGCTTTTAAGTTGAATCTCTGCAGCAGAAATAAAATTGCATATATTTGCATAAGGAGCATCTCAATTAGCATATTTGTGGGTAAAGCTAAAAGGGCTGTTCATTTGGAAGTGAAAATGTGAGCGAAACATGGAAATGACTTCCAGCCCCCTTTGCAAGCAGCTTAATTAAATATTTCCTTAGTGTGTGCGCATGGATTTGGGAAGCTCTTGCTGTATCTGTAATGGTGTGTGAAACCCCAGGGCAGGCTGGGAGACCTGGTCCTGCAAAGCCATGGGTGTGTCTTTGCACCCTGGGCTGCCTTCACCCTGTGGCTCCCTCAGGTCCCTACACCTCCAAAGTGACAATTCTGCTGGAGGGAGAGGGATTTGGCATGCCAGGCTCTGACACCAATCTTCTCCAGAAGATTTTCTTTCTGCTGCCTCACAGGGTGATGCTGTGTTTTCCTGTCGTTTCCCAGGGGTAGAGGCAGAGAGGTAGCTGTGATTAGGAGGAGGATTGGGCTGGGCTGGGCTGCCTGCCTCCTGCCAGAGCTGTGTTCAGGGAAAGAGCCTGTCTTTGTTTAAATATAATTGCTTTGGGCCTGATCCTTTTGATGCTTGGATCAGTGAGGAGCAGGTATGAGCCTTCCAGGGTGAAAACTAGTGCTGCTGCTTTTTTCTTTTCTTATTTTTTTTCTTTTCTTCTTCTTTTTTTTTTTTTTTAAAGCCAGGCTGATTGTCTTTACTGCCTTTTAGCCTATGCCTCAGCAGCTCTCCCATCTCCTCCTTGGGAGAACAGCTTGGGCTGCACAGACATGCCTGGTGCAGACCCACCCTGCAAAGGCTCGTGTACTGAATGTGGGACCAGACAGCGTGGCAGGGAGGGCTCAGCCCCTTCCCTCCTCAAGGGGTGAAACCCCCAAAAGCCTCCCTCCAGCTGTGGGATGCCCTGTGCCTGCAAACATGCCTAGGAGGGGGTTAGCAAGGGAAGCTTACCAGGTTGTTGAGGTGCCACTCCTGTGAATATCTGTGGGACTCTGTGTGTCCCCTCCTGCTTTGGGAAGAGCCGTCAGGTCCCTGGGGCTGGTTTCATTGCTAAGAGGAATGGAAAGCAGAGCATGGGGCTCCTGGCATCCCTGGGTCCTGAACACACCCCCAGAAAAGATGGGGAGGTGGGGGCAGGAGTGATCCCTGTGCACAAAGAGCCCTGAGAGGAGGCTGTGGGGGGGAGACAGAAGCGTCTGGGGCTGAGGAGGGCTGGAAGGCACAGACACGACGCAGGCGTGGCCGTGGAGGGCTGGGGCTGAGGGGGCTGAGGGAGGGGGTCACACACAACCTATTGTGAGCAGCTGAAAGGCACTACAGTCCTGAAATGTTAATCTGACCCAACCTTTCGCCAGTTATAATTTTCCTCTCAATGAGCATGCATTAATCTGGCCCTTTCTCCCCTGTTCCCCTGTGGTGCAGAGCCCTTGTTCTGCTGCTTCTTGCTAAAATCGCCTTTCAGTAAACCCAAATAAAGCTCCCAAAGTCTGGAGCTCTGCCCCTGCTGGAGTGGGGAGGTCAGGGTCAGCCTGCCAAGAGGAAGAGGGAACGTGGCCTCTTCAGCTGGGACACAAATCCTGCAGTGCCTGAAGGATTGTATCCCCCACCCTGCCGTGGGCAAAGCTCAGGGTTCAGGTTGTGCAGGCATCTCCCTCCCAGTGCATGGCCCGTGCCCCATGGATAAGGGATCCTTTCCACCCCGAGGTACAGGATCCCCTATGGATGCTGTCCTGCTGAAGCATCCCAAGAAATGGATGTCCCCGTGGACTCTGCCTTGGTGCTGCCCTAACACTGTCCACTTCTCTCCCTCTGCAGCTGCCTGTCCTGTGTGAACGGCTCCTTCCCCTGCCACTGGTGCAAATACCGCCACATCTGCACCCACAACGCTGCTGACTGCTCTTTCCTGGAGGGACGTGTCAAGCTCTCTGAGGTAAGATGGTGTGAAACTGCTCCCCTTGCCTGTTCTGGTCCTGTCAGGGACCCCTGCCTTCTGGGGAAGGGTTTAGAAGAAGGCAAACTCCTTCAGAAACCATTCCCACTGCCTCTCCTGGGGTGCTGGGACTACCTGAGGAGCAGTGAGGGAGGAAAGGGAAATGCTGATGGAATATGTGCTTGCTGGTGGGGAGAGGCTGTGTGGCTGTGGAGAAGCAGCTTGGGAAGTCGGCTGAAGCCCGGAGCACTTTAGGCTGAATGAAAGGAAAAACAAAGGCAGAGACGCTAAAGCATTTTCCTTTGATGTTTGTGAAGGGAGCAAGCTTGAACTGTCATTGCAGAACAACTTGTTTTTGGAGAGGGGAAGGTTGAAATCTGTAAAGCAAACTGTTTTGCTGCACCTCACGCCTTCTTCATCTCAACTGCTTTGCTGAGGAACATGTTCTTTTGTGGGGATTCATCCTGTGCTGCATCCGTGCCACCCACTGGGAAACCTGCCATCAGCAGGGTGTTTGCAGGACATCCTGGTGTCCCCAGCCTGTGGTGGCATTGCTGGCTGTTTGGCTTGGGTATGGAGGTCTGGCAAGCCACTGCTGGCTCTACAGTAAATGCTGATTTGGATCCTGCAGGGAGAGTTACAGGAAGGAAACTCTGTCCCTATTCTGGAAGGGGGCTCCAGTTAACTTATCTGGGTTTCCCACTGTACATGGCCCCAGTGGGAAGGGTCCTGCTGCCTCCAGGGGAATTTAGTAACCTAAGAAAGTTGGGAAAAGCTCTTTTCTCCTGTGAAAAAATCCAGTGAGCAATCTGCCTATCTCAAGCATCCCAGAAGCCTGGTCATGCCTGAGGTCATGCTTCCAGCCAGCCCTGGCATTGCTTCTGCAAATGCAACACATGGTGTCCAGACCTCTGGGACACAGCAGTTCTCATCTGCCCATTCCCCTCCCTGAGGCCATGGGATCTGCCCCCATCCCTGCCAGATGAACCCCAAAGCATCTGGCTGTACCCCACAGTGGTGGGGCCCTTGGGACAATGCAGCTCTCCCACGGAGTGGCTGCTCAGGAGCTTGTGTCACTCCCCTGTGTGAGCAGGGTGTCCCCCAGCAGACCTTTTGGCCACGCTGGGAAATGGCCCAGTGCCTGGTTTGAGGTTTGGATCGCCTGGCTCAGCCTGTTTGCACATTGGTGTGGCCTCAGCAGTTCCCAGCAGGGATGGTGAGGTACCCTCAGACCAGCTGTGACTGTGGGCTCTGTGACCAGACTGGGATGAGACATCCTGTCCCCATTAACCCTGGTCATCCTGGTCCCCAGCAGGGTGGTGTGGTGGGTGGGGGGGGCTCGGTGCCAGTCCCATGGCACCACCAGACAAGTTAATTGTAGACATCCAGCCCCATCCTCTCTGCAGGAAGGTTATTTTAAGCAGGACTTGGTCTGTGTTGGCTGGAGTGTGGTGGGCACTGTTCAGGAAATGCACGGACAGAGGGTAATGCTGTCTCTGCTCCTTCCCATGGGTAGTTCACCACCATTTCCTGGGTGGGAGAGTGGTTGTTTTGTAGGAAAACAGAGTGACCCATGGCACTCTGTCCTGGGCATGCTAGGAATGTTTGTCTGGATTTCTGGGGGTGGCAGGGCTGGAATGGGGCATGGGTAGGAGCCACCACTCACATAAATGTGCCTGGAAATGGTGACAGGAGTCAGGATGTCCCTGTCCACTGGCTGTGGTAGCTTTAAAGCCTGGGCTCTGGAGATTGCCCTCCTCTGTGGCTTGGCTGGGGAAGAGGTGATGAAGCAGCACAGGCTGCCGTTCATTTTTGTCCACTCATGGTGTGCAGTGGTGGCCAAAGGGTGGTCAGTGATGGACACTGGAGCATCCCATCCCAGAAGGTTGCTCTTCTGAGACAGCCCCTGCTGATGCAGAGCTGCTGTGGAGGGTGAAAGGCTCCTGGGCTGTGGGGAATAAATGTTTTGGTTCAGATTCGGTAGGTTCAGCTTGCGCTTGTTCTTCATCCCCCATCAGTGGGAATAGCTGAGGACTTTGTGAAGGAACCTCAAAGCTGGGATCAGGCCCAGTCCCAGACTGCCTTCATCCTATCTCTGCTGATGCACAGCCTTGCAGCTGGAGCTGGGAGCTGCCAGAGAAACCCAAATGGCAGCTTTTGCAGTGTGATTCTAAAGCTCTTACCTCTCCAGACAAACCTGGGCATCCATGTCATGTTCTCATCCAGCTAGAAAAATGGTTTTAATGGAGAAAATCTGAGTTCTATGATGTTTGGGAATTCGTGTGAGTTAGGGCCTTGCTTTTCTGCTTATCCCATCCCTTCATAGCTGCCTCCTCCTGGGACCTGGGGCTCTGCTGGGAGGGGGTAATTTTGGCAGGACACAGAGCTCTGTGGGCTGTGCAGAGTGTTCTCAAGGGATGGAAGCTGGGCAATGCCAGAGCAAGTTGTGTCAGCAGTTGGACTTGCTCATAGGGGAAATGAGTTGTCCTTGTACCCCCATCCCTCTGGGCACCCTGGGCGCCCACCAGCACCAGGTGCTTCCTGTTTGGGCACAGGCTGACATTTTTGCTGGATGAGACACTTCTGCTGGCAGATGTGGAGCGTGTGACATCATGGGGGGATCAGCTCAAACTGGGAATAGGCAGAATGAGCCCACCTGCCTGTGTGGGGAGAGGGACACACAGTGTCACACACGTGCCTGCTGTGCTCCCTGGACACCTGCCTGCAAACAGTCATGGTGAGCCCAGCCTGGGGGCATGGACTTACCCACCACCCCAGCTGGGCTGTGGCAATAATTACCGAGAAAAGAGGAGATGGAAGTGTTGGAGAGTGAGCCAGGAGTTAATCCTTGCCAAGTGTGCATGTGCCCTGTGGGGAAGGCTTGTGCCACCCATGGGGTCCCCCTGCAGTGTGGAGGAGATCAAGCAGGTGGGGGTTGCTTCCTCTGACAGCACTTCCAAGCTGGGAACTGGTGGGGAGAAACCACCATGCAGTCACGGGGACACTCCATGGAAATGGCAATGGGTAGGAGGTATCTCCCCACTGTGAGTTGAGCTGATTCTGGAAGTGGGGGGAAACTGAAGCCCCACTTTGCAGAGTGACAGCTGTGACATGGAGCAGGGAGGTGGCAGAGCAGTGCCCAACATCCCCAGACTGCCCCAGCCCTGTTGCCATCTCCAGTTTGGAGCTAACACTACTGTTCCTCTCAGGTTTTATTTTGTTTTGGAGATAAATAGTTTCTTCCCTTGAAAATTGTGCTTTTGAGGAATACAGACTTGTGAAGAACAGAAAACCCAAAGAGTAAAAGTACTTGGGTTTTTCATTCAAGATTCGATAAATGAAACAATTTCTTTTTCTTTTTTCTGCATTGTTTGAAAGTTAATTAATCATCCCGGCTGAGATAAAGCCTGGCACTTTGCAAGGTTCAGCCTGGCTTGCTGCAGGATGGCAGGAGGCAGCTGGGCAGCCTTGGCCACACACGGCTGCTGGTGGCCTTGGGGCCAGAGCTGCCCCTGCAGCCGCCCTGTGGCCATCAGAAGCTTTGTGAGAGCGGTGGAGCGGCTGTGTCCAGTGCATTTCTGTTTTTAAAGCAGCTCACGTGTTATTCCCTCCTGATGTTATTTCAAGCCAACACTCCCAGGAGTAGCTGCCATAGGTGTGAGACCTCTGCCCGCCTCGGCAAAGTCGGTGTGGGATTGCATCAGGCTGTTGTTGCCCAAGTGCTGCCCGCCAGGGCTGCAGAGCTGTTTTGCTGCCTGAGATAATTTATTTTTGCTCCCTCCTGCTCCCCTGTGCTTCGCGCACAAGAGTCACCAGCTCCCCTGGAGCAGCTGGGAGCCTGTGGCTATTAAAAGTGGAGTGCTTTGCCCTCCCAGTGTCTTCTTCCCCAGGGGCTGCCAGGGAGGTGCTTTCCTCTCCAGCTCAGACTCAGCAGCATCCCCTGGCTGGAGTCACTGTCTGCTGGGCAGCCTGCAGCCGGGCTGGGTGGGGTGACACTGCTTTGAGCTGGTGCAGATAGAAGCAGCAGCAACAAAATTTGCTGCAGAGCAGGTTTTCTGCCACACTGCAGGAGCACACTGCTGTATCAAAAGAGGGAAAAGGCTTTTCTGTCTGCTTATGAAGGAAGGGGGATGGGGGCTGTAAGGGAAACAGGAGGGCTGAGCAGGTAGTTTGACAATGCACAGTCCAGTGGGCATTGACTGTGAAACCCACTGGCTGCAATGATGGCATTGAAGTCCATATTGTTACCAATTGGCCCAAACACATGTTGCTGTTCCAGTGGCAGGTTACAGATTCCAGAGATGGATCCTCTCCACCTCCCACCTAAATCAATCTGAGCTGTAGAAAACTATACTCCCTGCCACTAGTTCCTTTGTGCTCTTCATTCCTGTCTTCAGGGCTTTGGGCAGAGCAGGCATAGGATGCTGGTTTGGGGTTGCTGCATGTGAGGATTTTCTCAAGCACATGCTCAGGATGGTGTTTCTGCAGTGCATTGCCAGGAGAGGGTCACAGGGGTGCTTGGGGAGGCTGTACAGTGTTCCCATCTCATCATCTGCTTCTTGTTCCCCTTCCAGGACTGCCCTCAGATCCTGCCTTCCACCCAGATCTACATCCCTGTGGGCGTGGTGAAGCCCATCACCCTGACGGCCAAGAACCTGCCGCAGCCGCAGTCGGGCCAGCGCAACTACGAGTGCATCTTCCACATCCCCGGTGGCACCACGCGCGTCACCGCCCTGCGCTTCAACAGCACCAGCATCCAGTGCCAGAACACCTCGGTGAGTGGGGCAGGAGCTCTCTCTCCTTGGCATGGGGCCTGTCTGTGGGCTGCTCCTTCCTTCCTGCCTGCCCCAGCACCATCCCAGCTCGGTGCTTGGGCAGTTTTGCTCTCTCATGGGCAAGTAATGGGGGTTTCTGTTGCTTGTGGGGTGTGAGGGGGGCTCCCTGCCACTACCCCCAGGTGCACTGGGAGGCTGCTTGGGGATGTTCCAAATAGGATTGATGCCGAAGCCACCAGGCTGTAGGAGTACTTCCAAGGAAATTGGGTTTGCAAAGCTGAAGAAAGATGCCTGGACTGGAGCCAGCTGGGCTTGGATGTGCTGGAGCCCCCCGACACCAAGCTGTCCCATTTTGCAGGCGGGAAGGAGGTAACACCTCTGTGTCCCATTGCACACATGGAGCCCTCCACATGCAACTGTGCCTGCCAGCCCTGCAAGCACTTCCCCTCCTCCCCTGCAGCCTCTGTCCATCCCTGACTCCATCCCTGATCTGACCAGCAGCTGCCTCCTTCCCCTGCCTCCATCTCATGCTATCTGCATCGCTCCCTGCCTCTGTGTCCTTGTCCCCTGCAGCCCTGTCACTTCAGCTCTCTCCTGCAGGCATCTCTGCCTTCTCTGCCCTCTCCAGGCACTTTATCCCCTAAGTGTGAAGGGGTTTATTAGCCCTGGGTGAGCTGTGTGTGTGCCTCTTGCTGTGCACTAGGCCCATGAACAAAGCTGCTCTGGGTGCTAATAGCCCCAAGGGAGCTGCTGTTGCTCAGCTCCTCAGCTGCCCACTCTGCTCTACAGCAACCTGCCCTCATCTGAATGGAGCTAGCCCCTCCCTTTGCTCTCCCATTTAATCCCTTTAAAATTTGTTTTTCATCTCTCATACTGTGAAAGCTCATTTGCAGCCTAACACCAGTGCCGATCCCTGCTCTCTTTGGTGGCACAAGTGACATTTAGAAGCCACTGAAGATGAGCACTGGCTCCCTCCCTCCTCTGGTGATCCCAGGGCTGCAGAGCCTTTGGATGGGAGGAGCATCCTGAGCCATTGCCTCCTGCCCTGGGCAGCAGTCCTGGGGGATGCTGTGCAGCCAGTCCAGCCTCCTGCCAGGTCTCCTCTCCTGGAGCTGGGAGCTGCCTCCTGCCCAGTTCTGTAGCATGGGTTTGGCTGAGTTTATTCCAAAGCAGTCTGGGACATGTGTGCTGCAGGATGCTCCCTGTAGGGAAGTGCTGTGGCTGCACAGTGCTGACAGCAGCAGCCTGATGGCTCCTCTGGGCTGTTGGGGAGAGGTGCCTGTGCCAGAGGGGAGCCTTTACATAACAGAGGTGGAGCTTGCAGAGAGGCTCTCAATGATGTGGACTCATTTCTCCCCAGTATGTTCCAACTTGTCAAACAGGGGGGAGAGTCTAAAACACAATGCATTCCCTGTGTTTCCCAAGGGATGCCGTGGCTGCCAGGATTGGTGCCATGAGCTGCGTGGCCTCTGCAGTTCTCCAAAGGGATGGGACAGCTGTAGCCAGTGCCTTTTCCTGGGCTGACAGTGGTGGATATTTGACCTGGAAATTGTCATGGATGCCGTGAAAACAGCACAAATTGTCAGAGGGGCATGTGTGTGGTGGTGTGAGCTGCATGGGGAACAGGTAGCAGCAGCTCCATGGGGCTGCAGTCTGGGGCAGGAGATGTGGCTTTTGGGTGCAGAGTGGCTTCACAAAGAGAAAAAGAGAGTTTTGACTTGAAAGAAGCTGCTTTGCTTTCAGGGTTTGCTCGCCTGCTTTAATGTTTGAGGGCATTGAGCCAGGCTGCATTATGGTGTGGGGGATTCAGATTCACACTTGTGTGGTGTTTGTCTCCTTCGTGCCTTTTTGCAGTCCATCTGGCTGCTTGATAGTGCTTCAGGCTCTCCCAGCAATGGCCCAACGGCTTCTTCCATTGCACTTCATCCTTTGGGATAGCATTTTGGTGTGAGAACACTGGCAAGTGGAGAAATAGGAAAAGGATGACATCTTCCCAGCCAACAAGTGAAGGATGGATGCCAAAAGGCATTTAAGCACCCAGTGTTATCAGGAGTTCAGTGGGATCTAAACAACAGGTTAAATACCCTGTGGAATTAGGGATGCTTTCCTGAATCACTGGTGAATGAAAGGCATAATAAGTCAACCCCTTAAAACTCTTTGTCTTTTGTTTTAGTGCTTGTCAAACTCCAATGACTTGTTAGCACTTTGAAGAAAGGACATCTTGGTTAAATATTCAGCAGTCCATTCATTAAGGTCTGAGTGTTGACTATAAACATAGTTTGAAACACCCAATAGATCTTTGGCAATCTCAAGGGAGACCAACTCTGCTATTCCCCAGCCTCCCAGGCCATAAACCAAGCCAAAAGAACATTTTCTGCCTCCTCACTTTTGTGTCTTTCTGCTCTTCAAGAGGAAAGCAGCCCTAATAATTTTCCACATGTATTGTAAAGATGAAAAAAGGAAAGACAAGCCTAACTAAGATAATTAAGATCTTTGCCAATAAACTAATTTTTGCAAATTGATTGCTTTTAATCTTCCAGAGGCAGACTTTTCCAGGCTTGCTTTTTGCAGCAGAGGATGGAGAAATGGTCACCTGTCTTAATGCATAAGGTTGATGCCACTGAGACTCATTTTCCAAATATCCTTTCCCTTGCCTATTCTTTCCCATCTGACATCCCTCAACAGAGTTCATCCTCCTGATTGCTGCAAAAATGAAACAGTTTTGCAGTTGAAAAGTGCCACAGTCCTGAATCTGCACTAATGCTTGTAATATTGGACTTGATCTGATTTGCTCTTGGCCTTTGCAAAATGGTTACAGGTGTTTCTCACTGTCAAGAGTTTGGATTTTTCTCTCTAAAATGTTCCTCTTAAGGCTGAAATAGCCCCAGAGCTGCTGTTTCCCTTTAAATGTATAAATAGGAAGAACCCCTGATCTCCTTTTCATGAGCTTATTGCCTCAGCACTTTAAATTAAGCGTCATGCCTCAGTTATTTCCCTTTCTTTTTAACCAAAGACCCACATGGTGAGGAGCAGCTGTGTCACCTCCCTGGCTCCCTTTTGGTTCCTTTCTCACCAGTGCCCCCGGCATGGAGTGCCCACATTGCCCACTGTTTCTGCTGTGGCTGTGGACATTCCTGCCCTCTGGCTAGACTCGGGTTGGGATGTTCACCCTGGAGTGAGCATTATTGCTGGGACAAAGTGGTGTGGGTGCAGAGCAAGCTGGGCTGGCAGGATAGGCACATGTGGGGTACCCCAGCATGGATGCTGAAGCCCAGCCCCAAGTGTGGATACTGGGGAGTGAAGTAGGACCTTTCAGATTTATGTTTTCTGGGTATTTTTTTGTTGATGTAGAGCCTGGGTGTTGCTCTGACATCTTCCCAGGGTCTCAGGTTCTCATACCATGCTGGATTTAAAGCCAGAGGAATCCAGGTGAAGAAGCTTGTGTGTGATGGGGGAAGAAAGGAGGCGATCCATGTGAAAAGAGAAAAAGGAGATGCAGAATCAGAGGCTGAGCGTTTCTGTCAAGTTGTGCTGTTGCGCGGATGACGGTGTTTTACTCGGCCCAGGGTATATTTATAGAGGAACATAAATCATACACACATGCCCTGTTCTGAGCACTGCACACCTCCAGTATATGTATCTCTAATTAACCAGCCATGGAGAGGGAAGCAGGATTGGAGCCCACAGCCCCAGCTCCGTTCGCCAACAAAGCCGCGCTCTCCATCCTAGCGGTGCCTACATTTATCTTTCCTGCAGCAGTGTTTAAAGTGAAAAGGGAGTATCAGGAGAGTTTGATAGGATCCAATTAAATTCCAGCAGATAAAATAATGATGAATTGCAGTTGAGCCCTGGCGAGACGCGATGTACATTACTGCCGTCCCTGTAGTGCGGGGAAGGAGTTGAGGTCATCAACTACAGAAAAATAGGACACAGCTGCAGCCCAAGCTCTCCTCCAGAAATGCAGCCCAGGGGGATGGTGCATGTGGGAGTGAGGGGGGTTGCACAGGAAATTTGGATGTGGGGGTTTGCTTGCAGAGGAGCAGCCCCTCTGCTGCCTTCCCCAGGGATGGGTTGGGCAGGTTGTGGCTGAAGTGGGATGGATGTCCTGTGGAAAGGGATGTGATGGCTGTGGGGCTGCCCTTCTTCCTCTGGGATGGGAAGGGCTAGTGCCTTGTCCTGTTGGCATGGCATTTGCAGGAGCATCCCAAAGTGCATCTCAGTGCGATCTGCCCACAGATTTGGGGTGTTTCCTGCTAGCTGCAGCTGTTTCTCCTGTGTGGTTCCCTGGAGGCACCTTCTCAGAGTGCTGAATCTCTCATCCCAAGGGAAGCTGTGTAGCTCTCAGTGCCTGTTGCTCCTAGCTGGTGGGTGTGTGAGCAGTCGGCTTCCTAGAATCAGAAGTGGGGCTTTCAGGGCAGGTGACAGCCACCACCCTTGTTGGCAGGGCTGATGGCATTCCCTGCATGGGGGCAGGGTGGATGTGAGAATCAGAGACGTGAAAAGAACATGAGGTCGGTGTTTGTTACTTGGGAAGGTACCTGAGATAAGTTTTGGGTAAAGAGCCTTGAGAAAGGCTTAGCGAGGAGTTCTCTTGCCTGAACTGCATCTCTGCAGAAGGAGACCTTGCTGGGAAGACCAGTATCCAGGTGGGTGGGGCTGGAACATCCTCTGTCCTCTCTTGCACATTCGCCTTGTAAGCTCTTCAGGGAGGGACAGAGAGACTGGCTGGGTTAGGTAAGGAGCCAGGCAGTTCTCAGCTCAGTTGCTGACTCACTTGATGACATCTTTTCTCCCATCCCCTTCTGTGGGCTGTGCTGCATCAGAACGCATCACTTTTGGGCACCTTTGGTTTGCTCTTAGGCTGTGCCTGTTGTTTTTTGCTCCCAGAGCAAACTTCCCTTTCCCATAGCTTGTCCTCCTAGCAGATGCCAAGCCAAATCATCCTTTGGCACAGCTGGGGGTCCTGGGCACCTTTGTAGAGTGAAAGAAGGTCTGCCAGCAGGACTGCCTGGGTAGGTGCATCCCCTCACTCACACCCATCCTGGCCTACTCTCCTGCCACTCATCCCAGTCTGCTGCCAGCCACTGGGATTGATTAACTGGGAGGTTAATAACAGTTAAATGTTTAATGGATGTTTAACACCATGTTAGCTCCAAACAGAGGGAGGAGCCAGCATGATGGAACCTGTGGGCTCTCTGTAAGCTCTTTTTTGGATCCCATAGGATGGACAGATTGGTAAGCACCCCCTGCCTGGTCCCCACCAGTTGTGGGGCCTTCAGGGCTGGAAGGTGGCTGCTGCTTTACTTGGATGCTGCTGCCTCCCTGGCTGTGGCTGTGCCCATGGGTGGAGAGGCCACTTTTGTGCTCACAGCATGGCAAGGGCTGTTGTGAGGAGGCCTTTTGGAAACACCTTTCAGAATACGAGATGCTTTGAAAATTAGATCTGATGGATCTCCAAGTCCCAGGAGGCCAAGCCTGGGGCCCCTGCAGCTGCAGCTCCTGCCTGTGCACAGCCAAGTCCTGACTCCAGCTCCAGTGTTCTACAGGGACCAGGAACAGTATCCAAGCCACAGACCCACTGCAGTCTCTGCAGGGCAGGTTAGAGGCTGCTGACAGACACATAGATGCAGAGGACACATTTTTCATTGATATCCATGTTCCCTTAGTGATCCCACACTTTGAACACCAGCTGAGGTAATGACTCCTGGTCTGCCACTTCCCTTCACACAGTCCTGTGCTCCCGCTGCTCCCTGCTGTCTGCTCCAGCTCCCTGCCACAGCAAAGTCAGCATCCCCAGTACTGTGTCCTTTCCCAGAGGGAGACAGTCTCTCATGCAGTTGGCCTCTTGCTGTCTTGGCACCAGTGCATGAAGAGTTAATGTTCTCCCTCCCTCTCCCCCTATTCTTCTTCCTCCAACCCACATCCCAGAAGAACTAATTTCCAAAAGCAGCCGGGGCAGAGAGATGCAAATAAATGTTTTGGACAGCTGCAGGCTGGATGCCTTCCCGAGATGCCAGGGCCCCAAATGAGACATGTCAGAGTACAAATTGAAAATGCCAATTTCACTTACGCTGCCACGTGGCTCGTCACAGCTAAATTCTGCTCCGGCGCTGCCACCACCCTCCCCAGCATGTGCTCCCTCCTGCTGCCAGGGAATGCTCTCTGCTCACTGCTATGGGCCTGGCCAGCTCCTCGGTGTGGTTCTGTTGAGGATATCCTTGGGTGGGAGTGGGATAGGGCAAGGTGAACAGATCTGGACTTCCAGCGAAGTTCTGGCTTCATCTTCCCGGGCCTGGTGACAGGAATGTTGCTGAGAGGCTCTGGTGGTAGATGGTGGGTGGTGGAGATGTGGTGAAAGTTGTCTGAACAAACACAACGAGAGGTGCCATGTCCAGGGAGTTGTGTTGGGGGGTGATGGGGCTCTGCCTGTAGAGAGGAGAGGTGGTGGAGCTGTTGGATTTGCAGCTGAGTGTGTTATGTCTGACAAGTGCTGTGTGCAGCTGACCAGCAGCAGCCTTCCTCCTTGGGGAGGGGGCTGCATTTTGGGGTCCTCCACTCTGCGTTTGGGGGGGTAGCTCGTGGATAAGGGATCACCACCAAAAAGCTGTAATGGAGGACCAGGCTTGTCTCTCATTGGCACCCTGTGGCACTGAGGGAGGGCTGTGTTGCCATAGCCAGGTCTCACACTGAGTGTGTGCCCCATTTTGGTGCCATGTCTGATGCTGTTCTGGGGATGCTGCCTGTCTGGGAGAGACTCAGCACAGAAGGGACCAGCTTTGGTGGTCAGCTGAGAAGACTGAAGTGTTGTTTTCCAGGGCACACTGGCCTCCTCCATGGGCCACATACCTGGGCCTTGTGGAGGGATCAAGCAGAACAGACCCACTGCAGAGGGTCCTGTGTGCAGCAGCAGCTGAGGCAGTGCTGGACGAGATGCTGAGGCCACCACTTCTTGGTACAGCCTGGGGCTGTGAAAGGTGACTGGGACTGGCTGGAGGTGGTGGCAGGGCTGTGGCCAGCCCATGGCCGGGTGAACCTCTGCCGGTGCATCCACTGCTCTCTAACAAACTCCAGCAAACCATGAATCATTCATTTAATCTCTCCTGACACGCCTGTCATTTTCTCAGGCGAGGAGCGGGGAATCTCTTGCCGAAGGAGGTCATTAGCTGTCAGGGATGGTTCCAAATGCCTTCCTGCTTCTGTATCGATTAAACCTCTCTGTCTGCATTCAGGGCCTTTGCAGGGAATACTGATGGTGCTGCTGGAGCTGGGACTCAGATGTTGAGGCAGGGGAGAGGGGTCTGGGTGGGGAGAAGCCACTGGCCAGGCTGGAAGGAGAAATGGAGGTAGATATGTCTGGACAGCAGCAGGTCCAAGGGCCTGAGTTTTGGGTCCCCTAAAGCTGGGAGGATAGGATTCCCTGGTGTCACCTTCCTACAGGGAAACTCAGGGTGGTGGTTCCAGTCTGAAACAAAGTGCAGCCGATGTCCAAGCATAGTGTGGAGCTGGGAGTGGGTCATCTGGGGGTGTGGTGTGGAGGGGAGGAGTGCTCTCTCCTGAGATCTTTCTGAGGGCTGGTGTGGCACTGTCCTCAGCTCTGTCCCACCTACAGCCTTGTGGCCGCAGCTTTGTGTCATTTTGTTACGGATGATGGGGCTGGAGGGAACTGTGAGTGACATCCTCCCACTGGCTGTCGGGGGTGACTCTGCTGAATCCACTCCTATGGTGAGCCCAGCCTGTCCTCCCCAAGCTTCACTAGTGATGACTATAATCCCAGATATCCAACTGAGCATCTCTGGAGTGGGGAGGACATGGGGAAGGGCTTCTTCTTCCAGCAGCAGCAGCCTCAGACCTTTGAGTTGATGGGCTTTGGGTCTATTTACAAACCCTCTGTTTTGCTGCTTTATCTTTTTTTGTCAGTCCAGCCTACTGGTTTCATGTGCTGTGACTGATGCTTTGACGAGTGGCTGTCAGACCTGTTTGTTCCTACCCAGCAAGTCCCAGCCAGGACCCCATCCCTCTTCTCTGGGCTGATGGGAGACATCCATGTAATGGGATTGTATATCTCTCTATGCCCCTCACCACCAGGACATTTTGTCTCAATAATTAACAGGCTCTGCCTCCTTCTGTTTCCTCCTGCAGTATTTCTACGAAGGGAATGACATCAGTGACCTGCCCGTCAACTTGTCTGTGGTCTGGAATGGGAACTTTGTCATTGACAACCCCCAGAACATCCAGGGTGAGTAAAGGAGGGGACAGGACCTGGCCCAGTGCCCCCTCAGCCTCCAGCTCACTCTGGCTCTGACCATAGTTTGCAGCAGTGCTTTGGTGGGTTTCTAAGAAGAGGCTTTTTCCAAGAAGCTTTGGGAGGCACTCTACTTTGGTGTTGAGTCCAGGGTGCTGCTGGCTCCTGCCTCCTGCCCTCAGAGTTGGTGGGAAGGGGCAAGAACAGGTGCCTTTTTTCCCCCAAAACCTTCCCCATGGGCTGGGGGCCCGTGCTGACCCTGCCCTCCTCGTGCCATTGCAGCCCACCTGTACAAGTGCTCGGCGCTGCGGGAGAGCTGCGGGCTGTGCCTCAAGGCCGACCCGCGCTTCGAGTGCGGCTGGTGCGTGTCGGAGCGGCGCTGCTCCCTGCGCCAGCACTGCCTGGCCTACGAGAACAGCTGGATGCACGCCAGCAGCGGCAACAGCCGCTGCACCGACCCCAAGATCACCAAGGTACGTGGGGACACTGGGTGGTGATGCCCTGTGCTGAGGGACTCTGATGTGGGATGGGGATGGGGCTCTCCAGTGGCAGCCCACAGCAGCAAGATCTACTCAGTGTTCAGTACTTGAATGTTTTTTGTCACCACTCTCATTTCCAAGGCTAAAATCCTCTCTCCACCACCCCCATGCACTGGGCTTTCTGGCTCGCTTCCAGAATTTCAGCCCCTCCTGCACATGACTGAGGGATCCAGGAAAACTCTAGGTTGCTTCTTGTGTTGCCATGTGCGCTGGGGCCAGTAGTTCATCATCATCATCCCATTTCCCTGACAGCTTTTATGACCTTTGCTTTTAAGATTGTGTATATTAATATTCACATGCCTGTTGGGCTGGGATCCAGGTTCACGAGGAGGGACTGGTGGGTATTTGAGCTGGATACCTTCTGCTAACCCATGGCTGGCTGGGCCTTGCAGGTGTTAATTACTGGAGTCTTAGCACAGGATCTGATTTGTTTGGGTTTCAGTGCCTTATCTGATGGAGGCTGGAAATGAGAGCCTTGGCTTTTCCCAGTGCGTGCTGCCTGCCTCTCACACGGATGGGCCCTGCAGTGTACTGGGTGGCAACCAGTGGAGGCAGAGGGGAACAGCCCTGCTGGGCACATCCCTGCCTGCAAAGAGCCCTGCCTGCAAGAAGTACTGCCTGCAGAGTTGCCTGGGGCTGGGGGAGTGCTGGCAGGAGAAGGGATCCATTCCTGAAAAAGTGGGATTGAGCTTCAGAGCCTGCATCCCTACCTGAAGATCTGCCGTTGTGTACAGAGCTGCAGGGCTCCCTGTCAACTTCCCACCATGCTCAGGCTGAACTTCTCAAATCCAGAGCCCTAGGGATGATGGGAGTGGAGAATGCTATGGGGCAGGTCATGGCCAGGGTGGCCTCGCTGTAGGCTGTGTCCTTGTCCTGTTCAGGTGACCAGGGCTGCAGGCATTTACACACACACACCACTCACAGCAGCTTCCCAGCAGCTGATGCTGCCCAGCATTGGTAACAGCAGTTGGTCCAGAGCTGATGGTAACAGCTCTCCCACCCTAAATCATTATGAAATTTTACAGTAATTGCAGGTGCAGCAGGAACAGATCTGTTAGCAGGTGGGCTTGACCTTGGCACTGCTCTGTGGTAGTGCCCTGGTAGAGGTGGCAGTCGGTCTGGATGTGCAGTAGTTGTTTGTGTGATGCTGCTCCTGTAGCCTGCTTGTTGCCTGCTGCCTCCCACTACCCCAGTCCCACATCTGGGCTGTGGGCTTGCTTGCAAATGGTCCAGAGAAAAGCCTAGTGCAGAGAGGTCAGCATTGGCTGATAGGGGAGTGGAGTCTCCTACAGTGGTTTCATGAGGAGGTGGAGCCTCCTTCCTGGCCAGCTCACCGGGGTGCAGGTGTCTTCATGGGTGGTGGGGCTGGGCTGGGACATGACCATGATTCTT
Organism: Dicaeum eximium; assembly: GCA_013396995.1. Taxonomy (NCBI): domain Eukaryota; kingdom Metazoa; phylum Chordata; class Aves; order Passeriformes; family Dicaeidae; genus Dicaeum; species Dicaeum eximium. The sequence goes on along the minus strand of VWZP01004035.1, from coordinate 521,539 downwards.
CACCCTAGAGTCATTTCCCCATTGTTCAGTGGTGGGGACAAGCCCCTTCCAAACCTCTCTGGTGTCTTGCCTAGTGCTCACTGTGACCCTCAGAGTGACATCCTTTCCCTTGGGAAGGGGGTACCCCTTGGCCTCTGCACCTCCTGGCTGTGCTGTGGCCACCGGAGCTGAGAACAAACCAACTGCTTGTACCCTATGAAACCAATTAGGAGAAAAGCAGCATTGTTTGCTGGGGCCAGGGGTCTGGAGGTGGAGAGGGGATGGGGGGGTTGAGCAGCTATTGCTCTCCTTGGCAGCTGCCCCTCCCACACACCTTGTTTAGCTGTGACCTCCCTGTGCTGGGTGGCCAGCGATGTCATTTGGTTCCCGGGCTCCTTCCTCCCCGAACACGTGGCCCTTGTCAGCTCTGCTGCGGAGGAGGAATCGAACATGCCGGAGCAGCTTTTAACACTCATTTACAAACACCAAACAAACAGCAGCTTCTGCCAGCCACCCCGCCACAGCTTTCCTTAAGGGGGAGACCCAACCTGATGCTGGCTGCAGCTGCTAGAACGAGCTCCAATCTCAGGCTTGGGCAGGGGCTGAGCAAGGTTTAGGCAAACAGTGGTTGCCCACAGCCCCAGAGGGTTTTGTTGCTGTGTAAATAGTGAGTTGTGACTGCCCTGGCATGACCAGTCCTAGCTCTGATGCTGGCCTGGGACATGTCCTGCAGGATGCCTGTGGGGAAGGGGACTGGGTGCCCCTGTCTGAGTTGGTGTGTGCTGAAGGCCACCAGCCCAGTGGGAATCCAGAGGGCAGAAGTTAATCCCAGTGGCAATGGCTGTAGTGGGACTGTGTGGAAACAGCCCCTGGCTCCATGCAGTCTGTCAGGGTTGATGGTGTGGACAGTGCCCACTGTCCCACCCTCAGCTCATCCTCTTTTCCTTGCTGTGGAGATGATGTTCAGCAATGAGCCCTTCACAAGGAGGAGGAGGATCCATCTGGCTCAGGCCCCAGGGCTGCAGCTGCCCAGATTTGCCAAGAATGGAAAGAGCTTACACATGCTTGGTCATGGCTTTAACCTGTCCAGGAGCTGGGCTTAGTGCAGGCAGAGGTGCCTGCCCATGCTAGAGGGGATCTCAGCCAGGAGAACAGAAGAGGCCATCACCTGCAACAGAACCATCCCTTCCCCTGGGTCAGGGTGTGATTTCTTCCTGGACTGACCCAGCCCGCATTCCCCTCTCCTGCTGCCTGCAGCTGCCTTCTCCTCTGCTGTGTCTTGGTGTCACTGGGGACCCAGCTGTGTCCCTGGGCCCACTCAGGGCATGCAGCTCTGCCATTTGTCCCAGCTAGTGCTGCAGGTGGGCGCTTGACCTCGGGGCCAGCAATGACTGATGTAAAACTGCCTGTAATTGCCTGGTTAGAGGCAGCGTCCCCACACACCTTGGAACAGGGCCCACACCTTTGTTCATCCCTCTGTTCATCCCTCATTCTGCCACTGTCTGTCAGGCCACACCTGTCTGCTTTATTGGCATTATCCTGGTAAATGAGGCGTGGTGCTGTGGTGAGGTCCTCTCCCTTCCCAACTGCCCTCAGCAAAGGGTTTGCTGGTGAAGAAAAATGCATTTTCCCCCTGCCTGCCATTTCACCTCTGCAAGGACCTTTTGCAGATGCTTTCTCCTTTGAGGACATCTTGGACATGGGAATCGCATTCCTGGGCGCCTGGGACCTGGCCAAAAGCCAGGCACATCCAGGGGCTTCCTTGCCAGTTCAGCTGCAGCCATGATGCTGCTCTGTCTCCTTCAACTCTTGTGTCCTTGTCACCTAGGAGATGGCTGTGCCTGCAGCAGGGTGTCCATATCCCAGCCCTCTGCTTGGGCACATCTCATGTCTCCTGGCTTGTTCCTGGGGGGATTTTGTGGATACAGCTGTCACCTGGGAGGTCTTTCCTGCTCTGTGGGCAACTTACAGATGTACTGGCATCTCTTATCACCTGTCTGCTCCTTCCTGCTTGTAACACACATCCTGCAGCTGCCTGGGTTGCAGCCTGGCCAAGTGAGGTGTCCCTGTGGCTCTGCATCCTTGTGACAGACCATGCTCTCTCCTAGTTGTTCCCTGAGACTGGCCCCAGACAAGGAGGGACCCGTCTGACCATCACTGGCGAGAACCTGGGCCTGAAGTTTGAAGACGTTCGCTGGGGTGTCCGAGTGGGCAAAGTGGTGTGCATCCCCATCGAGAGCGAGTACATCAGCGCTGAGCAGTAAGTGCCTGCCGAGGGGGGTGTGCTCCAGGTCACCTCAGCAGGGTTAGGGACAGCAGTGATGGTCTTCAAACACTGCCTGTGGCTACACAGAGCTGACTGGGCTGAACTGGGAGGGAAGTACCTGCTGGTTATGGTTGCTCTGGGAAGAGCTCAGAGGCTTTGGGGAAGCTTCTCTGAGGGTTGGCAGTGTCAACTGCCACCACCTTGGTTTCTCATGGATCTGCTGGCACCTTAGACCTTTGCCTTGCACAGGGAGTGTCTTGGTGCCGGGACACTGAGAGTTTCTTACTCTCATCTCTTAGGATTGTGTGTGAAATCGGAGATGCCAGCCTGAGCAAGGTGCATGAGGCACGGGTAGAAGTGTGCATCCGTGACTGCACGCCCAGCTACCGGGCCATATCCCCCAAGACCTTCACCTTTGTGGTAAGTCCCATGCCTGGGACGGGTCTGTCACCTCGAAAGGGAGGTGATGCTGGGTGGTTTTGGGTGGTTTTCTGGCTGGGTTGAAAAATTTGCCATCATTTCCCTGAGGGGCAGGCAGGGATTCTCTGGTCAGGCATTGAGTCATGATGATTGAATTTCTCCAAGGCTGCCACTGCTCTGTCTCCCCACTGTCCTGCTGGCACTGCCAGGCTTTAGTACTGTGCCCAGCTGCTGTCTCACAGGTCCCTTTCCTCTGTGGCCCTGTCACCTGGTTGAAGCTGCCTGGGGATGTGAGTTTCAGCTCCCAGCCTGTCTGACTCCAGGCATGCCCTTTTCCTTTGACAGATGCCCACCTTCTCCCGTGTTGTCCCAGCCCGGGGTCCTCTCTCTGGTGGCACCTGGATCGCCATCGAAGGCACCCACCTCAATGCCGGCAGCAACGTCTCTGTGACCATCGGGGGACGGCCCTGTGCTTTTTCATGGTGAGGGGCACAGAGGGCGGTGGAGGGTGGGCAACAGGCACCTTCAAAGGCAGTGGCACCCCCAGACAGAGCAGCAGCCAGAAGCCTGGGCTGTGAAGCCAGGAGGGACAATGGGAGCCAAACCCCCTGGGTGGCCGAAGGTGTCTCCTCTTGAAACATCTGTGTGTCAGAGGCTGCAGGAAGAGCCCTAAGAACAGAGATTTTTCTCTAAAAGCACAAAGCCCTGAGGCATGAAGTGGATAATTTTTAGATTAGGGATGATAATGGAGCGGCTCTTTAAATATTTTCCTGCGGTAATTACTGGTTATCAGCCCTAATCGCTGCTGTTTGCAGCCGCCGCACGATGGGAACGCTCAGGAGCTGCTCAGTCTTTCCCGGCTGCCTTTTGTTTCATTTCTTGGATTTTTGTTTTTTCTTCTTTTCCTCCTTTCTCTCTTCACCTCTCCAGCTGTTTCAGAAGGGGAGAGGGGCTGGGGCAGGGGGCTCCTGGGCAGCCCTGGCTCCCTGCTGCCCAGGCACTGACAGGCTGTTTCTGCCCCAGGAGAAGCGCCCGTGAGATTCGGTGCAGGACCCCCCCAGGGCACACTCCCGGCGGCTCCCCCATCCTCATCAACATCAACCGGGCAGAGCTGAGCAACCCCGAGGTGAAGTACAACTACACAGAGGACCCCACCATCCAGAAGATTGATCCTGAATGGAGCATCAACAGGTGAATTGCAAGGAGCTTGTGGGATGCACGAGGGACTGTTTCCCATATGGATTTCCCGCTCCTGATGGACACATCTCAGTGCTGTGATAACTGCCAGGCTGCACTCCAGAGATGTGGCAAGAGGAGTGTGAGCAATGGCTTGGCACCAGGGCCCTGCTAACTCCTGGCCTACAGTGCTCAGCCTGGCAGGGGGCAAGAGCAGAGAGTGCTTTGGATCTGCTTAATTTCAGCTTGACATTTGGTGGCGGCAAATAAAATTAAAATATTTCCCATCGGGGGATTTTTTGAAATGTTTACATATTTTTCTAAAAGGTTTGAATTGGCTGGAGAGGAGGTGAAGGAATCCATTAAGAGCTAGTGCCAAGGGAAACCTTCCCTAGGCTGTTGATGAGGAGCAAGCTCCCCAGAGGCATAGCCAAGTCTCCGGGACCACGGGGCTTTTAACACCAAGTCATGGAGAAAACCTGGCAGAGTTCAGCCTCTCCTGTCACCCACTGCCTCTGTGGTGGAGAAAGGGTGGCAGAGAGGAGCTTGTAGTTCTTGGGGTGCTTTCCTGTTGTGAATGCTTAGTTGACTTTAGCTTGGGAGCCATCTTCAGACCCCAAACGTGCACACAGGGTGGGATGGCAGTGTTAATTGCCAGGTTTTATATCTCTAGTTGGCTCTGGGTCAGCTGAAATGATTTGACGTTGGTGCATGCCAGGTCCTGCCAGCCATGCAATGTATGGATGGGATAAGAGATCCCTGGGGCATGGTGGCTCACCCAGACTGGGGCAGATGGGCATCTGGCTGGAGATGATGGCTGCTTCCTTCCTAGAACTGGGGATCCAGTGCCAAGCTGCCTTTCCTAACCCACTGTCTCCATGTTTCTAGTGGTGGGACATTGCTGACTGTGACTGGCACCAACCTGGCCACCATCAAAGAGCCCAGGATCCGGGCCAAGTACTGCAGCTCTGAAAGGGAGAATGTAAGTGATGCTGGCTGGGGGCAAAACACAAAGAGGAGGGATGCTGTCTGTGCAACACAGGGCAGAAAGTGCACCCTTTGCCCTTCAGGTGTGATGGTCTGGAGAGGCTGAGGGCCAGGGGCTGCTGCCCCAAAGAGAGGCACCAGTCTCTCTGCAGAGCCTCCAGCCAGGTGCTTTCAGGAAAGGATTGAGATCTCAGCATTCAAAACTGGTGGGAGGTCTGTGGGACATCTATAGGATATTGACAGAAGGAGCCTATCCCCAGTGACATCTTGCCTGCCACCTCTTGCACATCCATTGCAGACAGGAGTCTGTCTCTGCCCTGGGCTGGGATGTGATGCCTGTTGATAGAACAGAACAGAAGATTTCAAATGTAAACCCTGTGTCCAGAGCCGCTGCTTTCAGGAGATCCCTGTGGGGGCTGCTCCTGCCCACCTTGTTGGGAGTGGGTCTGACCTTGTTCTGTGCCTCCTGCAGAACTGCACTGTCTACAATGACACCACCATGGTGTGCTACGCTCCCTCCATTGACAACCCTGTGCGGAGCCCTCCGGAGCTCGGCGACCGTCCGGACGAGATCGGCTTTGTCATGGATAACGTCCAGGCCCTGCTCATCGTCAACACCACCAATTTTGTCTACTACCCAGACCCTGTCTTTGAGCCGCTCAGCCCCACAGGGATGCTGGAGCTGAAGCCCAGCTCTCCCCTCATCCTCAAGGTAAAGAGTCTGCCCCTGAAGGCAGAGGTAGGGACATGTCCCTCTGTGGAGGTGGCATTTTGTGTCTCCTGGAGCAAAGATTTTGCCATGTGTTGGGTTTTTTTAAACATTCCCCATTGCATGAGAACTGACAGTCTCATTCCTTGTTCCCTCAAAGGGCAGGAACCTGCTCCCGCCGGCTGCTGGTAACTCCCGCCTCAACTACACGGTGCTGATCGGAGACACTCCCTGCACCCTCACGGTCTCTGAGACACAGCTCCTCTGCGAGTCCCCCAACCTCACTGGCCAACACAAAGTCACAGTAAGTGCTGACACTGGTGCCTCAGGCATTTCTGCCTCGTGTGTCTCAGAATGTCAGTCTTTATGCCAGCACCAGCCCTGCTGTGCGCTCGTCCTTGAATGAGGGCCAGATAATAGGTGTAGGTTCAGGAGCGCCCTCAGGAGTCATCTTCCTGCTCCCTAGGCATCCCTCTTCCTAATTACATGTTTGGTAGGACCAAATGCTTTGTCACTCTCCTACACACTCAGCTTGGTGTTACTGTGCCCTGGCTGGCGCTGGGTGCAAGGCAGGGGGGATTCCCACCTCTCCCTCTGAGTGTTGGTACATGCTGCAAGGCAGGCTCCTTTGTTTGTGGGGTTGTAGTGCAGCAGTGCTCAAGCTCCAGGACTCTGCCATGTTAAAAGGGACCCAGCACAGTCCTCCCCAGGCTCCTCATCCGTGGGGAGACTCGCTTTACATCCCATCTGTTACTGAAATGTTGTCTGAATGAGACATCAAACTCTCTGCCTGCTCCACGTGCACTGGCAGCATGTGTGCTGCATGCCATTAAAGCGCCTCGCACTGCTCTGGAGCAGCCCCTGCCATACCTGCGTCTGTGCACATCATTCATGCCACGGGCTGGGAGTCGTGCCCCAGTTCCCAGCATGGTGGGCTCGGCAGGGAGGGATACCTGTGGCACGCATTCCCTGACAGCAGGTCCGTTTTTTCCCCCGCTGTGGTGCAGATCAAGGCTGGAGGGTTCGAGTTCTCACCGGGGACGCTGCAGATCTACTCGGACAGCCTGCTGACCCTGCCCGCCATCATCGGGATCGGTGGCGGCGGCGGCCTGCTCCTCCTCATCATCATCATCGTCCTCATTGCCTACAAGCGCAAGTCCCGCGATGCTGACCGCACCCTGAAACGTCTCCAGCTGCAGATGGACAACCTGGAGTCCCGGGTGGCCCTGGAGTGCAAAGAGGGTGAGGGATCCCTTTGCCACCAGCGTGGGGGTCTTTGGGTGTTTCTTACTGCTCCAAGGCTTAGTGTGCTCCTACCCTTTCCTTACTGCCTTTCAGAGAGGGGATGGGAATAGGCAGAGCTGCTTTGTCAGTCGAAGTGAGCTCATTTTAGGTGGGATTTGGGGATTTTTCCAGTTAAGAAGTTCTTTTCCATTTCTCCAAGTGGGAGAAAAGAGAGCAAGCAGGGTAGCGAAGGCTTCCTGTGAGTGGGCAGTGGATCTCTCATTATGTGACAGACAGATGCTGTGAAATTGGACAGAATTCCTTGTATGATACTGCTGATAAAGCCTAATTGCCCATTATCCCCTTGAGCTGGCTCCAGAGGCCCCGACCCTGCCAGCCACAGCCGCAACCAGCCCGGACACTGCGAATGAAGCAGGCACCGAAAACAAGATAATAAAAAGGGGAAAGAAAGACAAACCTTTGCTCCTCCAAGTCCCCATCCCTCCACATGCCTGTGGATGGCACTGGTGACAGGGAGAGGGGAGGGAGCTGGTGGAGGGGATGGTGTCTTGTCTTCCGCAGCTGGCAGATAAAAGGATCTGCTTTTAATTAAAAGGCACAATCTCTTCCCTGCCTTTTCTCTTTTCTAGTCCCACTAGTTACAGATAAGATAGCACGCCTTTCAAGCTGATGGTTTGTTTTTTCTCATCAGGCTGACGAGCCTGCAGTCCTCTGCCTGCCTTTCAGCTCTCTTTAAAGTGCTGTTAATTTGATTTTTCTGAGGGTTTTCTCCCCCCACCCCAGCCCCCTTCCCTGGTGCATTTCCAGCGCTCTTCTCCCATCAGCTTTTCCCTGTAGGTGCAATTAAAGGTTCAGGACCTCCCTGGATCATGTTCCCATGGGAGTCACAGCTGCCTCTACAGGGATTGGGAGGTTCTGGGGTGGGTGTGTTCAAGCTCTTCTCTCAAGTAGTATTTAGGTCAAAAAGAAATGAGGGCAATCTTGTGGTTTAGGCTAACGTTTTCCTCAAGAAGCTCTGTTTTTGTTCAAACTTCGCTGTTCTTCCCTGCCCCCAGCATCCCTGGGAGGCTGCAAGTGCTCCCAGGGCAGGGGGGATTTGACCCCCCTGGGACCTGGCAGTTCTGTTCCCAAATCTGACACTTCATTTATTCTAGGGATGTCATCCCCACACTCTGCAGCTCAATTTCTCCATCTGTGAGATGGGGACAACAATCACAGCCTGCCAGGAAGAGGAATGCTGAGAATATTCATGCCTTGGGGAGGGTCCACCCTTGGGGTGCTGAGGGTGTGATGAGGGGCTGAGTGCCAACACTGTGTGCTGAGACTCCAGGATGTGTTGATTAATTCTGCTTTTCCCACCCTAGCCTTTGCTGAGCTGCAGACAGACATCAACGAGCTGACCAACGACCTGGATGGGGCTGGCATTCCCTTTCTGGATTACCGCACCTACGCCATGCGGGTTCTCTTCCCGGGGATAGAAGACCACCCTGTGCTGAAGGAGATGGAGGTGTGGGTCTGTCTGTCTGTCTCTGTGGTGTTTCACACTGGGGATGTGCCCCTGCACGAGCCCCTGTGCCCCTGGGCTGGAGAGATGCTTTGGTTGGATGCTGGCCCGGCGTGGTGCATCCCTGCGCGTGGCAGCCGGCGCGGATGTGGACTGGCTGCCAAATGGTTACCGCGTTCTCTGACATTAATATCAATATTTATATTAATATCATTGCTGCTGTCATTTTCTACAGCACTTGCTTTATTCAATTGGGTTTGTTTGATGCCTGACTGGTTGCTTGTTTTTAGCAGGGTTGTCTGACATCGCCTGCTTGCTTGGCTCCGTTTCCCCATGCGTAACCCATCCTTGGCATCCTTCCTCTGCTCCCCAAACCAGCTCCTTCTCTTCTCCTGGCCTCCCCACCTCTGTATAATTTAGTGCATGCAATTGCATAACAATTGCTTCTCGTGTGCTGGGCTGCTGAGGCCACTCTTGATTACAAGAGGAAGGAGGGGGGTGACCTTCGCTTCCCCTCACTGCTGACCCAGCACAGTAATTAATGTCGACGTGGGCTTCACAATGTATTTAGGAGAAGTAATTGGCCCTGGTGCAAGATGCACGGTCACTAATTACAACACAACAAGCTCTTACCAACTGCAAGTGCACGTGCTGGTGTTGTACGCCAGCACGGCTACGGTGTGGGCCCTGGCCTTCTGCCTGCTCTGTTTCCCCAGCCCCTGATCCCAGCTCTGGAGGGCAGTGGGGACCCGGTTTCCATGGATTTCCCCTCTCAGCTCAGGTTTCCAGATGCTCAGAGCCAAAGCAGGCGTGTAGGTCTCCCTGGGGCACAGCCCTTCCTGTCTGTGCAGATGCCTGGCTCTCCTCTCACCTCTGCTCTTGCTCTTAAAGATTTTCCCTAAAGAGGGAAAGGGTATCAAAAAGGGTATCAGAGGAGGAATTTTGTATTTGCTGTGGCAAGCTGGGTGGACTTTGTCCACTTCCAACTCCTAACTCAAAACATCCTGCTTGAGAGAGCACACTAGCTTAGGCTGGCCTGGGAAGCAAGGGGTTAAATTTGCAAAGGGGAAAAAAAATCCCCAAAAGAGATTAAATAAAGCAACTAGAGTTGTGTAAGCTTCATATAATTTAATCAGGTTTGCTTTTATTTGTCTCTTTACTCAGAGTGTAACATTAGCTATTGCAAGTGACGGAAGGAAGCTGCGCTTGCTCACGCACATGCTAATCCACAGTGAGCACTGGTACCAGCTCCCTTCCTCTGCAGAGTTTAGGAAAGGCTGTTGCTTTGTGAGAATTTAAGCCTGATTAAATATTTAACTCAGTATTGTTCATTTATTTCTGCTAATGATCAGCAAGTTGAACATGGGGGCTTAGAATTGATGAGGACTTGGTGCGAAACAGGGTTTTTGTCCAGCGGGAAAGAGTATTTTGGAGAGGGAAGTTAGAACTCCGAGGAGTTTCACTGAAGTGAAGAGCACCAATCCAAAGTTTTGATTGAAGTGAAATGATTTGATGTGTCAAAACTCTGTTCTTCATTTTGAGTTGGTGTTTTGAAATGAAAAGTGTTGTTTTGTCTCCAAATACCGACATGAAGCGAAATTTAATGCTCATTCTCCCAATCAGGAAGACAAGGGAGGGAATTAAAAAAAAAAAATTTATGTTTTACCACAGGAAGGCTTTTATTCAGATGAAACCATCTTTTCTAATGGGAAAATGGAGTATTGTAAAAATATTCATTCCTGATAACAGATGTGGTCAGGGCTGGCCAGAGCTGGGCTGCTGATGGCAATGCAGGTGTGAAAGCATTCGAGCCCAATCCCTGCTGGGTCCCACGTGGCCAAATATGGCCAGAAGTACAACTTCAAATGTCTAATGAGTAAAGGGACTGTTTTAGGGTGTGTCTGCAGTGGGACAGAGCCAGATTTCTGCTATTATTTCCTCATCTGAAATCCATCCCCCCAAACCAGGCAGGTATGCTGCTGGTGGAGCTCAGGGTTGTGACTTTATTTGCTTTCTGTGTAATACCCAAAGCGTGTGTTGCGGTGACTTGGGTGGGAATTGAGCTGCTTGTTAGTTGAAATTGAAAATTATAATTTGTGTGTGTGCTTGGGAGAGAAGGAGTGTTTGTTTATGGGAGGGAAGTGTGTTTATGTGTCAGCACACAATTGGGAGAGAGTCTTTGTATGGAAGGATGTGTCTATATAGACATATATATATACACATTGATGCCCTGAGACTGTGTTAACCTGATGCTGGGATTTTACAAACTAGATAACTCACCTGGAGGAACTGAAACTGATCACCAAAGGGGAAGCTTAATAGTAGGGAGAGACCTAGTCCAGCTGCTTTTTGACCCTTTTTCATAATTTCCTTTTGTGGGATTGAGAGTGAATTCAGGGTGTGGTTCAGTCCTTCTCATCACCCTCCCCATCATGCCTGTCTCTCAGCTTTGCTCTATCCTTGCAGGTCCAGGCTAATGTGGAGAAGTCCTTGACCCTCTTTGGTCAGCTCCTGAACAAGAAGCACTTCTTGCTGACCTTCATCCGTACTCTGGAGGCACAGCGGAGCTTCTCCATGCGGGACCGTGGCAACGTGGCCTCACTCATCATGACAGCGCTGCAGGGCGAGATGGAGTATGCCACAGGGGTGCTGAAACAGCTCCTGTCCGACCTCATTGAGAAGAACTTGGAGAGCAAGAACCACCCCAAGCTGCTTTTGCGGAGGTGGGTGTCCTCCTGAGAGGCTGGAGCTGTGGGACAGTGCCCAGCACTGTCAGCACTTCAGAGCACAGTGACATGAGCTGGTGACATTTGGGGATGCCACCAGTGATGGCTTTGGTGTTGGCTGTGGCAGTGAGAGCACTGAGTCTGTGTTCAAGCATTTCCTTGCCTGTCTGTGTGCAAGTATGAGAGGGATGTGAGACTACCAGGAGCACCCGTGGGATGTTCTTGCTCCAGTTTGGCCTGTGTGGGCTCATGCTGCCTGGGAAGGAGAGAGCAAGGTGCTCACCAGCTCTTCAGGCTGCTGCAGGTAGGGTACATGCTGCTGTCAGGCCCTGTGGTGTGTTGCTGTAGGCCACCTGGAGAAGGGAAGGTGACCAGGTGGTCCCCCACATCTCTTGGCACGTGGGGCAGCTCTTGCCTTGCCTGGTGGCTGCGTGGGCTGGCAGCAGGCAGGAGTCCTCCCTTCCCTGCTGTCTCCTCAGGGCTCACCTGCCTTGCCAGTCACATGGGGGTTTTCCTGGGAAAGTCACTCAGATCTGTGCAGGCTGGGAGTCTCTCTGGGGCTGGGGAAGTGCAAGCAGGAGGCAGCCTGCCAAACCCTGCCGTGAGCCTGCCTGCCCCATCAATATTTAACGATAGCTTTGAGTTCTCCTTCATCGCAGGCTGATGAATATTGAAAGATACACCAAGTCTGAACAAAAACTATTAATAAGCTCCACTGGTTCAGCTCGAGGCCCTCTGTACCATCTTCTCCCTTTGCATGCCATGCGGTGCCTCCCCATCCTCACATCCAGCAGCCTGGTGCCACCAGCCTTGGCAGAGATGCAAGGATGGCTGAGAGGCACAGGGCTGGCGTGTCACCAGAAAGGCTCAAGAAACCCAGGGCATCTTTCAAAGATGATGGCATGGCCAGAGTGGCCAGATGATGTTCATGGCATGGCCAGAGTGGACAAAGCCTGTCAGGTTTTATATCCTTGGCCCTGGGGAAACACCTGGAGAAGACCCAGATGAGCTGGTCCCAGTTACACCCGTGTTGCCCATCTCGTTAGGCACGTTGCTTTCTTACTCTCTCTGCTTCATTTATCACATTACAAGGGTGCCCTTAATGTCTCCAAGCATCTCATTAGCAGTGTGTCAGAGGGGGTATGTTGGGCAGATGATGGCTGTCTGGGAGTGGGGTGGGTCTTGTATGTGCCATCCGCTGTTCTCCATCCCTCTCCCTGACTGCATTCTTAGGCTCTTCTCTTCCAATCGTTCCTCCTTAACACCAGGTTTCACTGAAATATTTAGAATGCATTTCCAGCTCCTGAAGTAAATCAATAAAATATAAATAAAAGGCAGCATGAGGAGGCCGGCAGCAGCAGTGACTGAGCCGTGGCAGCGACACAGGGGCAGAGCCCAGCCTGCACCAGTGCCCAGAGACTGCCAGTCCCCAGCCACAGTGCTTGAGGGCTATTGCAGTTAGGACAGGGATAAGTCCCCTGGCCAGCACCTTGCTTGTACCTCCCTGAGTGATGTTTAACAAAGAAACGCTGTTCTTGAAGCCATGGTGCAGAGCGAGTGGTGCTGAGAGCTGTGCTTCTCTATCTGTTTGATTAGCTTTGCTGTTGGGTGTGAGAGTGTGCTCACTGCCCAGGGCAACTGGATTAGCATTGATCTAACTGGGGAGAGCTGTTACTTATTTATTTGGTTGTTGGATAATCCCCCCATTGCTGTGGCATCTGGCTCTGTCGTGGATAAAGACAAACATGTGCCAAAGCCTGAGTGGTGGCACTTCAGATAAGCATTATGGGCTTGTCAGGTCCTTCCTAGGGCCATGGAGGATGTCTGCTGAATAGCTGCAGTCCACTTCTCCCTTGGCTTTCTCTCCATGTCCTTTCCCTTCTCCCTTTTTTTGTTCCCTGTGGTGGATTATTCCCTCCTGGTGTGGGCATGGAGCCTTCCCTTCCCTGAAGGCTCAGGTAATGCTGTCCTTAAATGGTTTAAGGAGGGCTGTGCTATTCCAGGGAGGCCAAAAAGGGCTAAGCCCCATTAGCACAAGAGAAAACCTTGGAAGGGACCATATGACACTGAGTCAGCTTGAATAAACTCTGGGAAAGTGGATTTCCTGCCCCAGCCATCTGGTCTTTGGGAACTGCTCCTGGTCCATCTGCTGGGCATGGCATTGTGGTTGGGCAGTGCATGGAATTGGGCAGTGGGACTCCTTCTGGTGGCTCTAACATTTTGGTTCCTTCTGGATTTTGTTTCTTTGTATTTGTATTTGTTTCCCTGGTGCAAGAGGAATGCAGCTATGTCTCTGAGGTTATTAGTGTTGCCTGTGCTTTCAGGCATTTGCAAGTGGCTGATCTGATAATTAATGGGTGGATAAGCTGAAGATTTTAGGATGAGTGAAGGCCTTGTTAAAAATAATGGACATGTTAAGGGAAGTTTTAATCTTATGGCAGAGAGATAAGGTGTGATGCAGAGACAGGCATGTTAAGCTGCACCTGTAGGGCTGCAGGGTTCACCAGGGTCACCTCAGCTCCCTCCATGCCTCCATGTCCCTCTCTCTGCTGGTGTGACACATCCTGGCTGCAGTATCAGCACCCTGAGGTGCCTCATTCTATTGGGACCCACCACATTTCACACCCATCCTGAGGGATCCTCAGGATCCTGCTCTCCTTTTGTGCATGGTCCCCAGCAAACACAGCAACTCCCTGGACCTTCCCTGCTATGCTGCTTTGGAGCACAATGGCATCTGGATTTGAACTGTGATTTAGGAAACTAAGGGTAATATATAGGTTTTCTCAAGGCAGCTTTGGCTGCTTCCTTTAACTGCATATCCAAAAGCTGAGAGGCACAGCTCCATTTTTAAATTTCTTTTGGAGCAAGTGGGTGCAGCACTGTATACTTGCAAACTCCTACAGCACCACCCCACTCTGAGGAGACACACAGCAACCCTAAACTTCACCGTGCAGGCATGGAAGGGTTGAATTCCAAGCCTGGCACAGTGTCTGTGTTCTAGCAGTACATGGAAAACAGGTTGAGTTTCCAACCACTGCTCTTACTCCCTCCTTCATTAATCCCCTTGTTTTCAGCTCAATTAGTAGTGAGGATAAGTTTGATCAAAACCATATTTGGGTCAAAGTTTCCAGACCTAAATCTGGTTTTGGCTTTAACCAAGGCCATGTACCAGTGGGCTGGTGGTGGTCAATGTCCTCTTGCTCTACTCTGGGCCCTGGACTTTGATGCTTTGGAGACCAAGGGCTGCTTCAGGGATTGCAGGGAAGTCCCATGTCCACAGTTCTGGTGGCCTGCATCAGGGCAATGGCAGCACTGAGGGCACAGCAACTCCCAGGTGGGCAAAGGGGCTTCCAGCTACATCTGTCTTTGCCTTGCAACCACAGCCCTTCTTTCAGGTTGTACTTCATCTGGGGAGCTTGAGGTAGGTTTGGGGACATTGTACTTGGCTTAGGTGCCTCATACAGTCCTCCTGTGGAGAGAGCTGCCTGGTGCCAATGGGACATGGTAGAGGAAACAAAGTTCATTGAAGTAGAAGGTACCAGGGAGAAGCAGAAAGCTTCTCATCCCCTAGTGAGACTCCCAGTGGGACGAGGTTGAGCATGACTTGTTGCAATTTGTTTTTCTCTCCTGGGGGGCTGCTGATGGGGAGGCTTTCCAGCAGAGCTTGTGCTGTCCACTTGTGCACCTTGCTTTGAGCCTCCTTTCCAGATGAAGCCTTTTAAAGGCAAAAACAATTTAGCTACAGTCTAAGGGTGAGGTGGCAATGGGTGAGATCAGAGACCTTTAATATTCTCTGCTGATGGCTTTGCTCTCTACCTTCCCTACAGAACAGAGTCAGTGGCAGAGAAGATGCTGACAAATTGGTTCACGTTTCTGCTGTACAAGTTTCTCAAGGTGAGTTTGGGAAGGGATGGCAATCCCCTGTGTGGACAGGGAGGTGGTTCTTGCCTCACTGGGCCATGCTACCCAAAGCCCAGGCTGACATATTTCTGAGCATTGCTGCTCCCTCCCAGAGCAGAGACTGCTTCCCAAATCTGTGTTTCCATCCTGGTTTTCTGAGATGTGATTCTGGTCTCCTTTTTGGGAAATAGCTGAGATTGGGAAATGAAATCCAGATTGGGATTGCTTACTGTATAGTGGGTTTGAGATTTTAACAATGGTGCCCTGAGGAAAGATAAATCTGAAACAACTCAGCTGAGTCTTGGAGTGGTCCCCATTCCTCTCTTCTTGCTTTTGCTTGTGTAACTCAGGAAGAAAAAGCCCTGAGAGCTGATCCTTCTGTAGGCATGGCTGTGATCGGGGCTGTTTCTGCCTCTTTGAGTTGTAGTTTGATGAGTTGCACTCTTTGTGTAATGCTTTTCCTTCATCTCTCCAACACTGAGGTTCTGTGGTAGGGGAATTGTTTCCTGCAGGCATCTCCACTTCTGCTGCTGCTTCCCCTGACAAAGGTGCCCTGGTGGGGATGGATGCCTTGAGGGGCTTGTTGGCAGCCAGGTACAGAGCTCTCCACTGCACCTGTATGGGGCTGCAGAGCCTTTTAGCTTGAATTCACCTGTTTCCAGTTTCACCGGGATAGGAGAAGAGGAGGCCACAGTGCAAGCTCTGTTTTTACCACTGGTGCCTTTACCCTTATTGAGAACATTTATTCCATCAGCACCAGTGCTGCCACCTGCTACAGCTGCACCAATTTCCATGCAGATTACACAGCAGCAGCTCCAGTGCATGGACCCCAGGCTCAGTCCTGCTGCAACTTTGGGGTGACTCCGATGGGTGAACGACGCCTGTGATCCTGCTGCTGGTTTGTCAGGCAGCAGGGCTGTTTCTTGGGATCCTGCCTGGTGTCAGTGCAGTGAGACTGGGTGGCACACTCCTGTTTTTGTGGGATTTCATCCCTCATTAAGATAAAGAGGGTTTGAACTATTTCCAGCCAAGAGATGAGAGCAAGCAGGAGTCTCAGCAGAACTCAAGTGATCGTCAACGAGAGGTGATTTATAATATCACTTACATGCACTTGGCTTTTTGCCTCTGTTGAGGAATAGCCTGTATCTATAAAAATCTATCTAGCATGCTGGAGATTGCTTGCTAGGGGTGGGAGAGGAGAAGACCCATCTTTGGTTTGCAGAATGTGCTGGTCATAGGGAGATATCAAACCTCCCACTGCCCCTTTGTGCCAGGGCTTTGTCCAGCAGGTCCCTCTTGCATCAGCAGTGCCCAGTAGAACACTGGCAGAAGGCTCTTTGGGCTCTATGAACTTGGTGGTACAGGCAGGAGTAGCTCTCCTTGTGGATAAACTCCTCCAAGGCTCCTTGAAGTGAACAGGGTTATGCTTTGGCTGAGCAAAGTGCAGTGCACAGCCTACAAATACCCACAGCAGGGTCTGGGGATGTTGTATTTGAGTGTGTGACCTGACATCCTTGACCTGTGTCACCACCAATGTCCTGCATCTGCCCTTGTCCCCCTTCAGAGAGGCTTCTGAGCACATTACTAGTTATGGAGCAGGTCTGAGGATAAGAAGTAGCAGGTGAGAGGTGTGGGGATGGTGGAACCAGGGCAGTGTCTCTTTATAAAAAAGTCCTTGGCTACACCATGACTTAGCCATGGGAAAACACCTCCAGTCTCTGGGTGGTAGCAGCAGGGGAAAGGTCTGATGTAGGTGCAACATTACAAGAAAAACATACACAGAGGGCCTGGATGAACTTGCTGGCTGTGAAATTTGTTATGCTGGGATTCATCTCCTTGGGAAGTGGTTGAAACTCCACTGCTTGAGTCACTTGAGTTAAACTGGAAGAGACTTGAGGATGTGCTCGTGCCCTCTTCTGGGTTGGTCCTACCACAGGAGACCTTTGAGGCTGTTCTCGCCTGTCTCTGGACAGTGGGGATCACAGGTGGCAGCAAAAGCAAGAGAAAGCTGTGGAGTAGATGGAGAGTATCACAGCAGACAGCTTGCCAGCAGGGAACGTGCCCCAAACTGCAGTGATTGTGCATGGAAATGAGGCAGACAGCCACATGCCCAGCTTCTGGATCAGGTCTCAGCAAACCTGCCCCAAGCAGGGCAAGATACACTGGGGTGAGGGATGGGGACAGGCCCAGGACAGTCCCTCATGCCCAGGGCCAGCAGCATGGGCAGCCAGCGAGGGCTGGTGCTTTCAGGAGGACCTGTAGTAGCATTTATCAGACTCTTAATGAGACACCTCAGGAAAGGGAGATGGATATATCAAGACAAGTGCTGAAAAATGCACAATATTAGGTGCCTGATGAGCTAGATCTAGTCACTAAGACAGTTTGGGAATTAGCTGGCTTGTCTCAGCCTGCTCCCAACATATCAACATGAGCAAGCACAGGGTGTCTGCAGCTGCCCTCCTCCTGCTTGGCTCCCATGGGGAGCCCCCAAAGCTCCTCTGAGTCAGGTCCCCAGCAGTGAGCAAACTGCATAAGGGCTGGCAGGGTGGGCACAGTCACATCTGGGGACAGGCTGCCCTTCATCAACCTCAGGGACCACCTGGCCACATCTCAGTGGTCTCCTTCTGTATTTCCCCTGATGGAGTTAATCTCAGGTCAAGTGGTCAGCAATGGTTTCTTTGGTCCCTGTTCATTTTATTGGTCTCTGTCAAAAATGGTCCCTAAACCATCCTCATCTGCATTGTCTCAGTGAGCTGTGACCCACAGCAGCACCTTGGCCCTGGTCTTCAAAAGCCAGTGGGGACAGTGAGGCTGGGAGTGAGGTGTTGCATTTTAAGGGTAGGATCCACACTAGGAGCAGACAGAGAAGCCAGTGTAGGAAACACTGAGCCCACCTCTCTTGGTGAGAATCCCTAGAGGTGGGTGCAGAGCTGCAGATGTGGGGGCAGCAGCCATGCCTTACTGGAGAGGTGAAAGCTGTGGGCTGAGACTGTAGCAACCATGGCAGATGCAAGCAAGAGTCCTGCTCCAAGCTATCCTCCATCCATAGCACTTCCACAGACTTGGAGTTTTCACAAGGACTTTTTCCAAGCAGCCAAAAAAGGGAATTTAAGTCCTTCCACCAGAAACAGGGGTAGGCTTGGGGTGCCCTGGGACCCCTGGGCTCTCACCACTCTACAGCCAGCCTCGCCTTGCCAGCAGCCAGGGATGTGCAGCCTAACACCCACTTGGGTCTCTCACTTTTCCAAGCTGACTTAATGAAGCCAAGTTTGCAAATGAAACATAATTTCAAAGACAGGCATGTTGTTGGAAGGTCTGGGGATGATGTATGCCTGTTCCTGCTCGTTAGCAGCTGTCTCTTTAATTACCGCAGATGCTAACGAGATGCTAACAGCATATGGTGACAGGGAGAGCAGCCGCACTTTGCACCAAAGCACAATTTATTTGTGAGGCGGCCGGGAGGGAGGGATGAGGGCTAGGGGGGTAGAATCTGCTGGGACTTCTCTCCATCCTCTCTGTTCCCATTGTACTCTTTTATCTGTCTTAGGGCTGATGCCTGTATCTGGAAGGGCTCATTGGGATGCAGCTCAGGGGACACGTTTGGGCCCTGGGTTATGAACGGGTGTCCACTCCCAGCCCCGCTGTGCCAAATCCTGGCTCCAGGCTGGTTGGTGCTTCCAACCTTGGCAGGTCCTTCAGTGTTTCTGAATCCAGCATCCAGCGTGTTTTAGGGGGAGGTGTCTGGTCCAGTTTCCCTTTCCCTTCCTCACTATGTATGAGATAGATGCTGATGTGGCTCTGTCTGGTAGCTAAAGCTGGCTCTGACTACAAGGCTTTGGCAGTGGAGATGGGTAGATGGCAAATGGTTTAACTGCAGGAAACCTCATTGCCTGGTCCCCTCCATCACCTGGAGACCCTATTCAGGGTAGGGTTGTCTGGGTTGCTCCCTTGCTTTTCCTTTTCAGTGGGTCTGGCTGGCTGTGCCCAGCTGTCATTTGGAGAAACCTCCTTTCACCTTCTCTCATGTGAGACTGGGCTCCTGGCAGATGTCAGAACTGCATCGTGGTATCTGGGCAAGAGCCCCAGATCCCACTGCAGTGTGCCCTTTCCAGTCCTCAGGTGCTTCTCTTGTCTGGAGCAGCTCAAAAGACAGGGTGTATTCCGTACCCAAGGTCCCCAGATTCAATCTGCTCTTCGGTAGACCTGAATTTACCTTTTTAGCTCATCTTTGGCTTGCAGAATGAGCAGAATTCACCCAGAAGTGTCTGGAAGCTCTGGGAATCTGAGCCTACAGGTTGATAGACAAATTTCCAGTGGGCTTGGAAGGAGAGAATGAGTTCCTTCACAGGATGAATTTTACCATAGACCCCCTTCCTTGCAGTCTTGAGCAAGGGATGAAGACTCTTTATAATGCTGTGTGTGGGGATTGATGCTGCAGAGCCACAGGAGACTTCTGACATGGTGGTGGTTCTTGAAAAGCAAAGCTGGTGCCTGGAACCTTCTAACTCCTCTCTCTCCTCTCCTCCACCCCCTGTCCCACAGGAATGTGCTGGAGAACCACTCTTCATGCTCTACTGTGCCATCAAGCAGCAGATGGAGAAGGGACCCATTGATGCCATCACAGGAGAGGCTCGCTACTCCCTCAGTGAGGACAAGCTCATCCGGCAGCAGATTGACTACAAAATGCTGGTTAGTGCAAGCAGAAGCCTCAGTGCTACTGGTGCTTGTCAGGACTGGCAGGTCCAGCTATTTAACAAGATCTTGGAGGCACACAAAATACTTTTAGAGAGAGTTTTGTCTGTTGTTCTCTCCAGCATTCCTGGGGTGCCTCTGAGTGGGGCCCATCTCAGACAAGGTCAGAAACAGGGTCTTTCCTTGGTAAGGTTTGCTCTTGCCATGGAAGCCAAACATGAGCTGAATCCTGCTCCATATCCTTCCAAGCAAACCCCTGGCAATGGCAGGTTTGGGTGAGAGATGCTGTTGAGCTTGTGCTATATGGAGCAGCCCATAGCTCATGTTCAGTGGGGATCAAAGTTAGAGCTTTGAGGTTACTGCAGGAGATGGAGAGATACTTCTCCTCTTCCTTCTGAGCCATGTCCTCTGTCCAGCTAAATGATAAGCCAGACCCTTCCCCTGGCTGAGCCTGCAGCTGGTTCTTCACCTGCAGCTCAGTCTCCACAGGGATGATTTGGGAGGGGAGTAGAGTGTGCCTGGGCATTGTTCGTTCTCAACAGGCTTTGGTGCACTGGGCATGGTTTGCTGGCCCAGGATTCCTTCACAGACACTGTGCTTCCTTTCTGGGAATTGGAGGTTTGAGAGTGGCAGGGAGAGGTGGGGAAAGGGGAGCAGGAATGTGCCATGTGGCTACAACTCCACAGCAGCTCAGGAGGTGAGAAGACACGGCCCGTAGACAGCTGTAGCCTTGTGTCTTTGGACCTGCCTTTGCAGCCAGTGTGTCACAGCCTCTCACTCGACCCTTTCTAACCCTGTGCAGACCCTCAACTGTGTGAACCCTGAGAATGAGAATGCCCCAGAGATCCCTGTCAAGGTGCTGAACTGCGACACCATCACGCAGGTGAAGGAGAAGCTGCTGGATGCTGTCTACAAGGGCGTGCCCTATTCCCAGCGACCCAAAGCTGGAGACATGGACCTGGGTAAGAGAGAGGCCAAGCACTCCCCTGTGGGGAACAGGGATGTGACTAAGAGCAGAAGTGCCAATAAATCTGTGCAGGGCAGGAAAATCAACATATCCTAGAGAAGCACATTTGTGCTTGTTCAGTCCACTTTTGCCATGCTGGTGGCACTGACTGTGTGTCAGAGCCCTGACACGAGAGTGTGGATCCTGCCAGTAGAGTGGGTGGGGAGAAGAGCCCCCTTGGTTCTTCTGGGGTCTGAATGGCAGGCTTGAGGTGTCTTGAGATCCAAGGAGGCCAGCAATAGTTGAGAGCAGTGTTAATAGTCCTGTTCTTAAAGGGGGGGCAGGGGAATGGAGAGGAGCAAATTGATGCCGTCTTTCCCTGAGTATTTGGATTTTTCCAACACATTGACAGTCATCAGCCCTGGGGCTCAGAGAGGGATGGGAGGCCTCTTAAGCTGATGCCTTGGGACTGTGCTCCTACCCTTGCCTTAGCTTTGTGCTCCTATTATCCACTAACCACGAGCCCTTCTCCCTCACGGGGACAGAGTGGCGGCAGGGCAGGATGGCTCGCATCATACTGCAGGATGAGGATGTCACCACAAAGATTGACAATGACTGGAAGAGGCTGAACACCCTGGCCCACTACCAGGTAAGGCTGTCCATGATGGAGAACACTGAGCAGTCACCAGCTGCTTTGAGCTTGAGCATCTTTTCTCCCTCCTCAGCTTGGTAAGGGCCTGGGCTCAGCTCTGCAGGGCCACGGCCAGGAGCTCTGCAGTCACTTTCCTGCCTGCACCTCATGTTTATGGTCCTTTAAAATGGGGTATTTCCAGGTTTCACAGAGGCTGTTTCCCACTCTGCCCTTACTCTTCCATTTTCGTGCTGAGTTTTCTGGTGTGTTCCTGTTCTGCCCCTTCCCCCAGCTGTCAGAGGTATATCAGGCTCCTTTGCTGGAGATGATGTCCCTGGGGTGGTGGCAGTGCCACTGCATCCCTCTGGGGCTGGTTTCTCCCTGTGCTGGGGCTGTTCCCCCTGTGCCTCTCTGCTGTGGCAGCCTGCTCAGCCCATTTCTGCCCACAGGTGACGGATGGCTCCTCAGTAGCCCTGGTGCCCAAGCAGAACTCAGCTTACAACATCTCCAACTCCTCCACCTTCACCAAGTCCCTCAGCAGATATGGTGAGTGCACATAGGCATCCTCCTCTGGGCTGGCTGGGGAGGTGGCACTGGGCTGGGCATGTGGACCAAGGCACAAGGCAAGTGTCTATAGCTGTAACTCATGTGAACAAAGTCCTCCAAACTCCCAGCTCTCCTGCACAATGCTATTTATCCTAGTATTGGAGAGGGAGCAGGTGCCCTCAGAGCCACCTTTCTTTGCAGTGTGTTGGACTCAGGGGAAAAAGGCAAATGTTAGATGGCTGCTGTTAAGGGATCCTTTCCCTTTTATTCCCCTGAAACCTAATTAAAATAAGCACAGAGGCACTTAGCACTTAAAAGAGCAGAGTTGAAGACTCCCACGAATGTGCTGGCAGGTGTACTTCAGCCTTGGTTTGGAAGGGAATAGTGTGATCAGCTCAAACTGGCACAGGAAGCATCTGTGATCCTGGCACTTGTGTGCTGGGAGCAGGACAGGCTCTGCAGAATTCCTTCCCTGGCTTTCTGCAGAATTCCTTTCCTGGCCCTGTCCATCAGCCAGGCTTACATGTGGCCCAGCAGGCTGTGAGAACGGCCACAGCAGAGTTCATGGTGGCTGCAGAGGCTGAATTCCAAAGCTCCTGTGGAGGGAGGGGGGATGATGGGGCTGTGGTGAGGCAGAGGTGGCAGGGCAGGAGCATCCCCCTGTGCTTGCAGAGAGCATGCTGAGGACAGCCAGCAGCCCCGACAGCCTGCGCTCGCGGGCGCCCATGATCACCCCCGACCTGGAGAGCGGCACAAAGCTCTGGCACCTGGTGAAGAACCACGACCACATGGACCAGCGGGAGGGCGACCGGGGCAGCAAGATGGTCTCAGAGATCTACCTGACCCGTCTGTTAGCCACCAAGGTATGGCCCAGAGACCCAGAGCTGGTGCCTGGCTTTTGAAACCTGAGTGGGGAAGGGTAGTGATTTGGGTTGTCCAGAAGTGGTAAGCACTGCTTTTTTGTTAGCCTCCTGCTCTAGCACAGGAAGGGGTCCTCATTTGGTCTCTTCTCTGAGCTGGAGGTGAAGGATTTGTGTGTTGAACTATCGGTGAATATCCCCTGAGTGGATTTTCCTATTTGTTTTTTGCACCTTTAGGTGTTTTTACTGTTCTCTGTATCCTTGAGCAGCTGCTGGTCTGCAAAGCAGGGATGCCCTGGGATAGGTGCCTCTTTGGTGTTTGGGATAAAACAGCAGAGCTGGTGATGTGGGAAGGGTGGATACCTCAGGCATTTGGCACTGCAGCGTGTTCCACTTCCCTCAACACAATCAACACTTTTTTGTTTTGTATGGTGTTTTTCTTTGTATACTTTTAGCATGCCAGATCATAGTGAAGGAGATATCTCATCACTGCAGTGTCTGTTTCTCAGTATAAACCACTGAGAACCAGTAGGGTTACACAGACTGTACTGTGCTGCTCTTTCAGGTGTAGGAATAGAAGTGAAATTGGTTTAGAGGCTGACCTTTAGTTAAAAACTCACCTCTCTGCTGGCCCAGGGTGTTGCTGAGCAGCCCTTTTCTCTTTCTTCTCCCCAGGGCACCCTGCAGAAATTTGTGGATGACCTGTTTGAGACCATCTTTAGCACAGCTCACCGTGGGAGTGCACTGCCCCTCGCCATCAAATACATGTTTGATTTCCTGGATGAACAAGCTGATAAGCATCAGATCAATGATTATGATGTCAGGCACACCTGGAAGAGTAACTGGTAATGGAGAAGGACAGTGGGCTGAGGGGTGGGCTAACAACATCCCAGCTTCCAAGCCCTCCCACGGGGAGCAGAAATATGTACCTGGAAATGATCCAGAACAAGAGAGGCCCATATCTCTGTATTTAGGGTGTGGGTAAATCCCTTGCATGCCTTCCTTCGCAGAAAAAATCCCAGGAATGCGGTGCTCCCTCAGCCCTTCCCCAGATCCCAAGCACCACGCTCCCCCTGATGGCTGCAGTCGCTGAGGGCCACAGGGGCTCCATTCCCATCTCACCTTGGCCTCTCCATCCTCGGGCCCCTCCAGGGATGCCACCCCCAGTTCTCCTCTCTGCTGTCCTGGAGGTGTTTCCACACTCCTTGCTCTCACTCAGCCATGCCCTAACACGGATCTGTGTGCACATCCTGCCTGCTCTTGCCTGCAGAGCTAGCCCCTGCTCTGTTAATCTGAACAATTAATCTGAACAATTAATCTGCTAGTCTGAACACTGGGGTGGGGCGGCTTGTGAGACCTCCTGGGTGCTGTGCTGGGCCGGGGCTCCAGCAGGTGTTGGCTCTTTAGCCCCCTTTGGCATTTTTCATTTCTGCTGCCTCACTGATTTCATCTCTCTGATTTTGCCATGACTGGAGACGGGTACTTATGTTCCCCGTGTCTGGCATTTGTTAAATGGCAGCCAAATCGCTTTTGTGTAGTTCAGTAACTGTTTGCAATTAGCGGGGCAGGAAAAGAAACATTTTTAAATGGAGATGTGAGAGCGCGGAAGTGCTCAGAACTGATTTATAACTCAGCTTCCTATATTAAAAGAAGGAGTGAAAGGCAAGGGAAGAAAAAAACCCCACTCTTCAGGGGCTGGGCACGCAGGCTCTTGCATACTAATGCCTGTGCTTATCTCTGGGCGCTAATTCGACATGTGGAGCTAATTTCTCCAGGCCATTCCCTTCACAAATGAAATATGTACATGCACCCAGCACCCTCATTAGGAAAGTCCTGGGGAACAAAGTGTGTTTTGTTTAAGATAAAAGCATTCACTGAGTGTAGGTGCTGGGGAATGACAGAGTGAGGAGGATTTCTGCTGAGGGAGGCTCTGAGGCGCTCCTAGGAGAGGAGAGGGGCAGCAGGATTGGGAAGTGGAGCCATGGAGGGTGGCACCTGTGTGTCAGTATGTGGCAAACAACCAGTCGATGGCTCGCCAGGAGACCTGCTGTCTCTACAGCTGAGAGCTTTATTTCCAGCATCTGAGGCCACCTAAATTTTCCTCTGGTGTTAAATGTGCTAATGAGTCCCTTGAGGAGTCCAGCTAACTCCCTCCTCTGACACGGGAGATGTGTGAAAAGCCCCACAGTGCCTTCGAAGGGATTATTAATGTAAGAGAAGGGGACCTTGTCTGGTTTGACCCACGGGCTCAGCAAGGTCTCTTCAGTGTGAGTGGATCCTTGGAGAAACCACAGATCTGCACTGCCCTGGTTTGCCCTTGGAGATGTTGGCAGTGCTGAGGAATTTCTTCATGGAGAACTGCAGCCTTTTTGGGGTGGGCAGAGGGGAATGGCCATTTACCCAGGATGTTTGCATCCCTGGAGTGCTGGAAAAGCAACCTACCCAATTCTGGGTCATGGGAAGCTCCTTCTCCACAACAGGGTGCATGTATGTGCCAGCTGCCCTGCAGGGCGTGGTTCAGGTGCTGACTCCTGTTTCCTTCATCCCTCAGTCTACCTCTACGTTTTTGGGTGAATGTGATTAAGAACCCCCAGTTTGTGTTCGACATTCACAAGAACAGTATTACTGATGCCTGCCTATCCGTGGTGGCTCAGACATTCATGGACTCCTGCTCAACTTCTGAGCACAAGCTAGGAAAGGACTCTCCCTCCAACAAACTACTGTATGCCAAGGACATCCCCAACTACAAGAGCTGGGTAGAAAGGTGAGTAGACTTGGCAGTAGCTCCTTGCCCTGCCTGAGGACTTGCAGTGGATGCTCATGGATGTGGGGATGTGGGCTGTTGGGAGGGCTCTTCTGGGTAGCTGACTGAAGCAGGACTGTACTAATGCTCACAGAAGGTGATCCTCTTGTTTGGGGGATGATGCTTTCTCATGATTGTCTCTGGAATGAGTTTGCAACTTTTAAAGAGCCGTTTATGACTTGCTTAAGGGGAGCTAAAAGCAACCTCCACTATTAGGTTGTCTGATGTTTTCTGTTGTAAAAACTTGGTCTGTACTAGGGAATTACTAACACCTTGCTTGATTGCTTTTGAAGAGCAGTGAGAACTCAGCCTTGGACTAGAGAAGTGCCTTTTTTGTACCACAACAATACATGCAGGTTTTGCTGAAATGCTTGAAAATTATAATTTCCCATTGCTCAGGCTGCTGTCTCTGTGCTGAGGAGCAGGGAGAGGAGTAGGTCCCCTGACACCTTCCAACACCCTTCACCTTCCCTATTAGCTGAGGAGAGATGTCCCTCTGTCCTGCTGAATTAATGTAGTGTTAAAGGTTCAGGGTTTGAATGAGACTGATTGCAAATTGATGCACTCAGGCATAATGCTGTGTTTAGCTTTATCCTTTTGGGAGAGAAACCTAGGAGATGTCCTCCAAAGCCCTCCAAATAGAGCTACGGTTAAAATGTTGCCATCTTGTGAAGTGGAACTTCATAAAACTTAAAAAATGGCAGATTTCAGGTTGCTGAGGCAACTTTTCATTTGTGATGATGTGCTGGGCTAAAGATGATGCTTTTTTCTTAACTGAGGGCTCTTTTTCAGCATCTTGACCAAATACAGAATGAACTAAATGAAGGATATCCAGACATCAGTAAATGTTGTAATCTGTAGTTTCTGAGGATGGAACTTTGTAGCCTAAATCATCCTTGGCTACTCACTTGTACACAGATATTTTTGTTGCACCAATGGCATGCTTGCTGCTTTGCAGGCAAGTACAAAGACAAGCTTCTTCCTTCGACGAAGGTGGGGCTTGGATCAGAAGGAAAGGTGCCCCTGAAATATGATGCCTGAGATGAGAGATGAGCTGCATTGTAATAGGAGGAAGTTCTTTGCATGGGGCTGGATGGGGCTTTGGAGTGGGGTCCCATAGGAACATCACAAGCTTCATAAGGTGAATTTCTCTGACCTTGCCATCTCTGTGACAAAAATATTCAGCTCTCTGTATGTGCCTGGAAGAAAAAAGGTATAAAACCATTTCAGAGTTAAACACTGGTCTAGACATTCTGCATCCCTGGGGAGGAGGTGGGAGATCTCAGTGGTAACAGATGTTCTTGCCATTGCTTACCTCTGGTATGAAGCAGATGAGCAGGGGGCAGAGATGTCCTGTGCAGGGGGTGACTATGTCTACTACTGTTCCTCTGCTGCAGGGATTTATGGTACAATCAGCATTTCTGGCTTTTGGCACAGTTATAGTCACAAAGCTTTGCAAAGGAGGGATGGGAGTGGTGCGGGGGTGGCTGAGTGGGACTGCCAGTCCCAACAGCAGGTTGTTGCTGCTGTGTGCTCAGGCACCAGCTGAAAAAAGGGCATCCTGCCAATCTGAGGCAGGAATAGCACAGGGAAGGGTGTAGGAAGTGGGAAACCCAAGGGGACTACTGCTGGGGTCACAGGTGTCATCTGGAAATGGATGGTGCGACTGGAATCCTGGTCCATGTGAGCCATGCACACTTGTATTGAAAAATGATGGTTTCTTCCCCTCCTATGTGTCATGATAACACCTGAACATGAAACTGCTGCTTTAAGAGGTGTCACTCTGGGGTGATTTCTCTAGGGGTGTAGGAGAAGCTGGGTTTGGTCAGAGGTCGTCACCTCAGACCACTGCTCTCCCGGCAGCATCCAGAAATTCTCTTGCATCATTTTCTGGGTATGAATGAGCCTCTTTGTAAAAACTGCCCAAGTAGTTTATCACTAGCTGAGTTCAATGCAGTGGGATGGAGTGGATCCTCATATTCATCTTTTCAAGTGGTCTTGCTTCCATTTGCTCTTACCCAAGTGCTTCAGCAGTGTTCCATGTCAGCGTTCAGCTGATGACTCTACTGATGCTAGTATCAGAAACTTTACTGAGTGAGGAGTCATAGGAGCAGAGCAAATCTGAGAGAGGCTGGCACTCTGTAATTCCAGGTGGAAGTGCTGGTCATACTGTTCCCTGGGAGCAGCCAGAACTTGTTTGCTGTGGGCGGGGTTCCTTTTAAAAGGAGTCCTGTGGACACAACCCTGGTTTCCAAAAAGTCCTCAGCAGCCAGTCCACTGTTGTAGCTACTTGGTGTAATTCTCCTTTTGTAAAGGGATGCTACAGCTTTGTCCTCTCGGTGTTGTGATCAACATCCTGTTGGATATTCTGTTTTTCCACTACCACAGCACGTGTATTGCTGCAGGGGCAGGATGTCACCTTGTCATGTGTTCACACCCCAAGTATTTAATTGAATGCAGAGGGGCATTGTTGGCTTTAGAGACACGGTGACCTTAGGAGAGTGGTAGCAAAACCTTGTGTGTTGCTGCAGGTGTGGAGGGTCCTGGTGCATGTGGTTTGGTGGCAAAACATGCCAATGGGATGCGAAGGACAAAAAATGTGTAGTTTGGGAGAGGGTGGAAAATCCCTTAGAGCAACATCGCTTGGCTTCCCAGCATGGTGAGCAGAGTTGGACTGGACTGGGTGCTGTTCCATCAGGACCACATTCTTAACAGTGCTGACTGCTCTGTGGAGTGCTCCGTGGAGTGATCTTAGTGAGCAGTGTTAAAATGGGTGATTGTATGTCACTGCTTGGAGGAAGGATGCTCTTCACTTGCCTTGCCAGTGGCTGTTCTCTGTGAGCTTTGTGGCGGAGACCCATCCCTTCCTGCCTGTCCCTGTTTCTGACCCACTCCTCTGTTCCTCCCTGGCAGATATTATGCAGATATAGCTAAAATGCCAGCTATCAGTGACCAGGACATGAGCGCGTACCTGGCGGAGCAGTCGCGGTTACACCTCAGCCAGTTCAACAGCATGAGTGCCCTGCACGAGATCTACTCCTACATCACCAAGTACAAGGATGAGGTAAGACCTGATGAGGCAGAGTCAGGCATGAGCTGCCACCTGAGTCCTTTTGTCTTTGTTTCTGCAGCCCCTTTCTTTTTCCTACAGAAAAACACACCGTGAAATGTGGAATAGTAACATGTTCCATGTCTGTGCTTGGGCTGCTGGAGAGGGAAAGGTTTGGGAGGCATGAAGCCAGGAGCTGGAGTGGGCAATGCTCATTCCTCATATTTTCTGCAGTCAGTAATGTGGGAAACACCTATTTTTCTACACATTTGGCACATGAGCTCCATGAGGCTGCAGAGTTCCCAGCATTATCTCAGCGTGCTTCCCCTGTCCACTGCCACCAATCCTCCACCTTGGTGGTACCAATGCTGTGGAACTGTACAGGTGGTGTTTGCCTCCTCTCCCCAGGGATGTTAGAGGATGTGGTGGCCTCTCCAGTGCTTGTTTTGTGAATGCCAGTAAGGATGGTTAGGAGCTCCTCTGTTGTAATTTATACAAATTAATTTCTCAAAACTCTGCTCAAGTCCACAGCCTACATCTTATTAAAGCAATAAAATATGTAACTACAGTAAAATATAGGTCTATACACATAGCATGATAGTACAGGTTTTATTGTTCCAATACAGGGGTTTGATGACTATATTTGAATGATGGCTAATTTAGGTGACAGAGTGCCAGAACATCTTCCCAGTCAGAGCCAGGAGAGGAAATGGGGTGCCTGTTGTACCGTGCAGCAATCAAAAGAGGCTTTTCCCAGTACCTCTTTGAGGTATGAATTTAAGGTGTCCATGGGCAGGTTGTAGCAGAGCTGGCTCCTGGGTTTAAAGTCAGCACTGGGATTGTGGTGGCCAATATCCTGTGGAATTCAGTGCTTTACAGGAGGGAAGAGGAGATCCTGGCTTTCCTGGTTCTTGGGAAGATGCTGTGTGGTGGTCACCATGCAGCTGGTGGCCATGTACTGATGGCCATGCTGGTGGGACCTCTATGCCAGTCCTTAGATGATTTTAGATGGCACATCCCAGAGGCCCCTGTTGCTCTGGGTAATGAGTTGGCTATGAAGGGGTTCTGGGGTTTTACACTTTGTACACAGTTCTGTGGCTACCATAAGAGTGAAAGTGGAGCAGTCTGGAAGATCTAGATTTGCTGTGATCCAGCTATCATCCCTGGGCCATCCTCCAGAGCTTGCTTCCTCCAGGCTAAAAGTCCCACATCCTTAAATAAATCCTCCAAGCCCTGGGCAAGAGCATGGAGGGGACCATGTGAGGTGAACCATGGCATTAATGAGCTCCTCTTTAGGGGCACAGGTCCTCTTCCTACCTGCCAGCAGCAGCCTGACATCTGTTGAGTGTCTTGCTGTTGCCTGCTCTCTGAGCATCACAAGTGTGTTCACAGCTCTCAGGAACTTCTTTTATTATTTGTAATGGGATTAATAAATCGCAGCTGTTCCCTTTGTTTGTTTTCATCATTAAGCACAATTATATGCGGCCCGATTGCACCCTCTTTGATGCAAAATGGGAGAGAATAATTTTTTCTGTTGTTCAGTGCAATAATATGCTGTCATTGGCTGTGAATGAAAATCGTAATTAATTTTCATTTGGGTACTTGCATCTTGGTAATCAGTGGTCCTGGCTCCTTACAGCAGGTGACAAACCTGAGTCTCTCTACACTCAGCACAGGTTTCCTTTGACTGCATTGTTTCCATAAGGCTGAGATAAGAGAGGAGTAACCAAATGCATGGGCAGTTTGGGAATCATTTGGCACCTCAGCATTCCAGGATATACTGCTATCTGGTTGGGAGAGGCAGAGGAGGCAGGTAGGGGGAATAGGCTTCCCTTCACTTCTCTGACCAATCTCATTTGGTTCCAGCTCATGCACCTTTCAGGCATGTGGGATTTTGATTTCTGTGTGTCACTTACAGGTATTTTACTCTGTGTGTAGCATGAGGGCTGAGAAATCTGTGGAGATGGATGGAGGGAATGTCCCCAGTAGCAGGTTTGTGGCAGAATCTGTGAGTTGTTGCCAGTCCAGCTGCTGCCCTGGGTTGTTGCTGCCAGGGGAGGTAAATCAGATGTGTGCAGCTCTTGCTGGTGATTTTACCCCTCCTTGGGAGCTGATACCAGTGCCCAGATGTAGGTTTCCCTTCTCTTTTGGGAGGAGACTGCCCATCAGGCATCTCTTACTGCCCCAGGAGACAGGGGCCAGTCTGGTCCTGCCCCAAAACAGCCTGGGGGAGACCCAGTCTCTTGGTGGCCAGAGGCTGGTTGTGGCAGTGTGGTGGATGCTCCTTGGCACGCTCTGCCTGCCTCTCAACAACTCACCAGTGCTGCAGCAGCTCTTAATCAAAGGGAGCTGATTCTCCATTAAGAAGTTACCTGTAGGGCTCCTGATGGACTTTGCCTACCTCCTAGTAAGTCTATTAATTATACAACAGTTGGTTTCCAATTATGCAGCCAATGAAATGGTTAATCAAGTCCCCTTTGACGGATGCCTTGATATATAATTGCAAAAAATTTGCTCTCTCAACTAGCTCACCCGAGGAGATGAGATTTCTGTCAGGTTTGTTTTTTTAAATCAGCTTTTCTGCTCTGCTGGCATGATGATAGTGAGACAAGACTCCTGGCTGCTGGGAGGGCAATTGCCCCGTTGTTTTACACTTTGTTATTCCCTTTTCCCTACTCTGAGTCTCATCCTCTACCTGCCTGCTGCTGCTAGTCCTTCCCCAGCCTGGGGGCGAGGTCACAGCTAGCCCAGGGCAGGGGACTGTCCCTCCAGCCTGCAGTCAGCCATCCTTATCAGCAGCTTGTTTAGAGAAAGGATTTCAAGGGAGGAAAGTCATTCTCAGGTGTCTGTGGGTGCACCCCTTGAACAGGACTGAGGGCTCCCAGGCTTTGCTGGTGCATCTATCTGATGTCCCCTTCCAACACCCCACTGCCCCCCATTGGGATGAAAGGAGACAGGTTTTAACACTGCTGGCAGCTGAAGCCTTGTGGATTTGGTGTTTTTGTGCATGTGGAACCAGTTCATGGTTTGATTGTGGTCTCTGAAACACAACCCCTTCCCTAAGGCGTTACAGGATTGTTGGAGTCACAGATGTGGTGGGAAGGTGTCACTGGCTTGGATTTGGGGTTCACACTGTTTGACTGTGTTTTCTTCATTTCCCCATGTGCAAGTTGGCTCCTCGTTAGTGTCAGGCAGGTCCCTGTGTTACTGCAGACCCTTTGGGGGGTCCCAGTGGACTTGATTTGTGGATGGCACCACTCACAGTGGTGTCTTTCACCTTGCACTTCCTTGGGCCCTGTTGGGGCACAAGAATACTTCCCATGGGGCCACATCCCCATGTCCTGATGCCGTCAAAGAGCCAGCAGGCCACAAGGAGCCGCTTTGGGTAGGAGGGCACGTCCTCACCTTCTCTCCTCCCCTCTCTCCCCAGATTTTAGCTGCGTTGGAGAAGGATGAGCAGGCCCGGAGGCAGCGGCTGCGGAGTAAGCTGGAGCAGGCGATCGACACAATGGCCTTAAGCAACTGAGAAGGCGGCGGCAGCGCCAGCGTCCGGCAGCGGGGCAGCAGGACGGACGGACGGATGGACAGAGGGAGGGAGGGAGCAAGGAAGGACCGGCCAGCAGCAGCCGCGGGCACAAGACTTTGGGGCTGGGAGCGGCCGGGCCCGCGGGAGCCGCCGCGCCTCCGCGCGCTTCCCACGGACAAACACGGAAACCTCGCGCTTTAGCGGAAAAAACCACAGATCCCGACGACAGCAGCAGCGTGGACAGAACTCCCTGACCCACAGACAAACCCCCCAGTCCAGCCAGGATGCGACAGGGACCTTGCAGAGCGGCGATGCTGGGCGGAGGAGAAGGGGTGGCCGGCCCCATGGACCTGCTGGGCATCGCTGGCCTGGGCAGAGCCCCTGCGCCCACCGGGAAGGAGGGTCGGGACCGCGGGGCTTTCTAGGAAGGCGTTCGGATGTTGTTGTTACTTTGGTGAAGGGAGGGTGGGTGG
>VWZP01004035.1:300877-489048 GCA_013396995.1 Dicaeum eximium | reverse complement strand
ACTTGCTCTCCCTTCCTTCCCCTCAGCTGTCCACCCCCTCTCCTCCTCCTCCTCTCTCTTTTTCTGTCTCTGCCCCCTTCTCTCTCTCTCTCTCTGGCCTTCTGCCACTAGTGTTAACTGCTATATTTGCACAATTTACACGAGACAAACAAAATTTTTAATTTAAAGGGGAAAAAATTATAACAAAAAATGGAAGGGGAAAAATATTCTGATTTTTTTGCAACAAACTAACAAAAATGATTTTAAGAGATAAGCTAAAGGACTGATGCTGGGGAGATTTGGGGTTGGGGCTTTAGGGGTGGGCAGGAAAGGGAGAAATCCCTGAGCTTTGATATTTCTAAAATATGTCCTGTGCCATGTTTTATTTGAATGTTGTTTAGTGCAAAAAAAAAAAATTGAAGAAAAAAAAGGTTGGGAGTTTTGTTAGCTGGGTAGATGCTGTTATTTTAATGCTGCTGAGTGGTTCTGGAGGTCAAAATCAGAGAGGAAGGGAGATCCGAAGGCTGGTTTTTCTTTTCCTGGGTGATTGCTGAGGGATGGGTCGGTGTTTGTTGAGCTTGTCCTTGTTTTCCCAGTTTGGTGGCCGTGGGGTGGTCTGGGCAGTGCTGCCTGCTCCTGCTTGTCCTGGGATGATGTGGGGTGGAGGATGGTTGTGGGGCCCTGGGGGCTGTCAAGAAGGTTGATGGAGAGCCAGCCTGGCTTTTTGTGGCAGATTCTTTGGCACTGGAGCCGCCTTAACAAAGCCCCTTTACATTTATTTTTCCCCATCATCTTTCTGTGCTGATGCAGGGGAAGAGAACAGATCCCCAGTGAAAGAGGAGGCAGCTCCTCTGTGCTCCTGACTGGGATCCCCCCTGGCAAACCCCACTGGGCTCCCAGCCCGGGGAGGGACTGGGATTCTGGCTGCCATGGGGCTGTCACCTGCTCTTCCACATGGGGAGTCCAAACGTGTGCAGGACCTTCCACCCAAGACTGACCTTTCTTTCCCTGTCTTTTCCTTCTTTCTCCCCCTTTCTCTCCTTGCTGTCACCCCATCTCCCCTCCACTGCCTCTGCCCTGACAGGGCTCCGCTGGAGACCTGAGGTCTCTCCCTCAGCTTCCCCCTTGGAAATGTCGGTTCCTTGTGGGTTTCTGCTTTCCAGACATGAAAAGGTGCTGAATGCTGCCCTGAATGGCAGCAGGTGACCAAAAACTTCCAAAAAGAAAAAAAAGAGTAAAACCCTTTCCTTTCCTGTACTAAGAGCTCCTGTCACTGCCCAGGCCAGAGCACATGGGGCCACACTCTGCCAGGAGCGGATGGCTGTCGAAATCCAAGTGGAGAGAAGCCCAGCTGATTTCTGTCCATTCCCTTAAATTGCAAGTTAAGGGGGGGAGAGGGAGAAATAATGAAGTTTTTAATTAAAAAAAAAAAAATAAAAGTGTGTATATATATATATGTGGTTACAATCTAATTCTCGTGCCCCAGTGGGGTGCTGTATAGTTAACTGAAGGAGAATTGAACCAATATAAAAATGAGATGAATTTACACAGCCAGTTAAAACAAAACAAATAACCACTGCAAAAAAAAAGGAAAAAATTAAAAAGGGTACCAAATGGTGTGGAAGGAACTTCCAAGCCTTTCTCACCATGCAGAACAACCATTTGAAGCCTGCACATCTCTCATTATGTTGAAATTTTGTTTGGTTTTGTTTTCTTTTAATAAGGAGGGAAAGGAGAGAAGAGG
Organism: Dicaeum eximium; assembly: GCA_013396995.1. Lineage (NCBI taxonomy): Eukaryota > Metazoa > Chordata > Aves > Passeriformes > Dicaeidae > Dicaeum > Dicaeum eximium. Next base: position 487,325 of record VWZP01004035.1, on the reverse strand, counting down.
CTGATTAAAGAAAAGAAAAAAAAAGACGACAAAAGAATCCAACCACAACAGCAAAACTATGTTTGAAAAAGAATTTATAATTGTTTCCCAAACCTACAAACCCTGAGCTGTCGCTGGATTTCTGAGAGCTGTGGGCTGTTGCATGACTGTGCTAGATTTTAGTCTGAGTTGATCTTTTTAAGAAACAGAAGAAAAAAACCCATAAAACAAAGAAGCTGCGAGTATTGAATATTAGAGGTTTGTTTAGACCTGTTACCTATTTTTTTTTAATTTGAAATTAATTTGCCACTTTCTCGTCCAAAAGAAAAAAAAAAAAAAGAAACAGCAAAAAGAAAGACTTTAGAGGTTCACATCTCAAATGTGGACATCTTAAAGGACAGCTGTGTGCCCTGTGCTGGCTGCCAGCATCTCTCTGGGTGCTCTGGTGGGACAGAACCCTTGGGGGGGTCCCACGGTAGAATTCACTGCTGCTGTGATGGGGTGGAGGGGTGCCTGCAGCTCCCTTTGGTGCAAAACTTCTTCCTTGTGCATTGCTGGGTGTGGGGTACTGGTGGAGGCCCTGGAAGTCGCCTGGAGGATGGTGGCAGTGCATCAGTGGTCACTGTGATGTGATGGAAGGGGAGCCATGGCTTTGAGGTCTCTGTCCAGGACTGGTGTGGGCTCTGCCTGCTGCAGTGGTAAGAGTGGCTTGGGGAGCTTTGGTTGCTGTTGAGGCAGCCTAGCACACATGGGTTTTGTGGTGGTTGAGAGGGGATGGAGATGTGTTTCTAAGAACATCTCCCTGAAAATTTCCCTTCTGACAGAGGGCTGGAAGCACTGTTAATGGCTGGGGTTGATTGTCCTGCTGCTTTCCCAGCACCAAGGCTGGGGATGCTCCCTCAGCCACGCTGGAGGCACAGATGAGTTTTTTGGCCACCGTGGGTCTGAGATGGGTTTGGGCAGCAGAGAGGCTCCTGGGGAGGTCATGCTGGGCAGGCTGGCAGTGCCATGGTGTGGCTCTGCTTTCTGGGCTCCCCTTGTGCTGTGACCTGGCTCTTCAGCCCCCCAGTGATTCTGACTGCCTGTAGTGTGATCCTAGGGATGAACTCCCGTTGGCTTCCTCCTGGAGAGCTTTGGGGTGTCTGGTTTGCTCCACTGAAGGATGCCCCAGCAGCTCCCCACCCCTCGGGTGTCCCCTTGCTGCCTCTAACGAGGAGGGTGCTGGTCAGTGAGGTGGGCACTGCAGTGCTGCCCGCAGCCTCTGGCACTTCTTGGTGCTACCTTTGCCTTTCGCATGATGCCCAGCGTCCTTAATTGTGCCAGGCAGCTGCCCACCCACCCTTGACCGGCCTGGTGGGGTCAGAACTGGCCTGTCACACCCTGCCTCGGAAGGGGGAAAGGTGTGGAGAAGCTGGGAAGCACCCACAAGGCTCCTCTTACTGCTGGTGTAGCCCGTGCCCCAGATTGGGGTGAGATGGAGAAGCATCCCTTGTTGTGAGCCTGCATTTCCAGACCCTCCTGCTCTGGCCCCCCACCAGAGGCAGCTGGACCGTGCAGGTTGATCCCCCACCACTGCAAGCAAGGGGGTCCCTCCCTGCTCTCATTGCCTTTCCCTTCAGTTTGGGGTTAAAAAGTGTGCAGTCCAGCCTGGAAGTGTCCCCCTAAGCAGGAGCCCCGTGTCACGCCCAGAGCTGGCCCCAGCCTGGGGACAGGGAGCAGGGGACAGGTGAGGGGACCCCCACAGGCTCACCCGCTCCCGACCAAAGCGCACAACGAGCTGTCCTTTAAGAAGGCAGGGGAAACCTAAGATGGACCTGGTGAGAGGCAGAGAATTCTAATAGTTTTAGAAAATTAAATGGGGAAAAAAAAAATCGCACTCCAGAGTCCTGATTCCCTTTCTGTGATTGTTTCAGACTTGAAGGAACAGGTCAGCACGGCTGGCCAAGCGCCCTTTGATCGTGTAAATATCCTGCTATTTCCTATTTTAATGTTCTTCAGATTTAGTACTTGTAAATAAACACATGCATCAAGGAGAGATTAAACATTTTTGCTAAAGCTGGTGTTTTGCCTGTGTTTTTGGGGGTGATGTGGGTGCATGGAGCAGGCAGCTTTGGGAGCAGGTGGGCAAATCCGTGGCTGTGCCAGGGGGATGTGATGCAAAATAGCACCATGATGTGCCAGCATCGATGCATGTGCGGGTGTGGGGTTCCTGAGCTGTGGCTGTTACCCACCAAAGGAGCTCCAGATACTCACAGGGGGATTTAGGTGGCTTCCCCATCAGCCCCTTTCCTGGGTGGCTCATGTTAAATTGCTTTACACCATTTGATTTTACTCATCACCTTTCAAACTGCTCAGAGCTGCTGATGGGACGCAGAGGAGCTGAACTTGCCATGCTGCGAGCACAGAGAGGTAAAGACCTGCCTGACTGTTCTGCCACTCACTGGGATCCACAGGAACCAACCAGGGCTGGGACTGCTTCACTTCTACCTCTCAGACATCCTGGCCCTTCCTCCCATGGGGACAAAACGAGGTGACAGCACCAGTGCTTGGGAGGAAGTACACGGTGGTGAGGTGATGCTGCAGTCCTGTCTCTGCAGGCTCTGCACACTGCAGGGACATCTCCTTTTCCAGCTCCTGATCCTTGTCTTTAAAGCTGTGTCATCCTGTAACTCTGGGTACCTCCAAACTGCACTGTATTCCCTGCAGGGCCCCAAAGTGAAGCACCAGGAGAGGAAGCCCAGGTCACCTCAGCACCCTCCTCACAGCTGACCTTCCTCAGCAATGTCAGGTGGCCGTAGCAGGTGTGGGGACACATTCCTAGAGAGGAGGGGGTGAATCCCTGGGGTGTGTGGTCAGGGCCAAGACTCTTCAGCAGGAGCCCAGCACACAGACTAAAGTCACACAAATTAGGCTGCATTTTTGTTTTTTATTGTTTCCTTAGCCTCTTCCTGCCCTGGGGCCAGTCTTCTGAGGGATTGGGTTGGCAGGGCTGATTGTACTGTGGATGCTGAATACATATTTTCTGTGCATTTAGTGTGTGTATAAACTGGATGTTTTCCATGTTTTCTCTTGCAGTGTTTCTACTCTCCAGTGAGAATATCATCAGCAGGTATTAAACATCCATTATTTTTGCCGTAGCATCAATTGTTTGGATCTTGTTTTTTCTATCTTATAAAATAAGGTTTTCTTTAACCAATATTTCAAATGCCTAAGAAAATCACATTTGAACCAAATTTTGGTCAGGTTTCTGGGAGGATTTAATTGAGGGCAGCAGGAAAAAGACCCTCATCTCCCTCAGTTTTGTGCTGCACCGAACACCATCCTTGTGGCCACGTGGGACCAGGTGGCAGCTGAGCCTCAATCAGGTGAGCACTGTGGTGGGTACAGAAATTGTATTTAAGTAAGTTGTCAGTCCAACATATAGTGGGGCTTTCATTGCTTTTTTCAAGGCATAGAGATGAGGGTCTCTCCCTGAAGAGACCTTTCTGCACCTTGGTGCTTTACTCTGAGCCCTTTGCAAGCAGGATTTTTATTTAAAAAATTGTTCAATTATTTCACCAGGGAACAAAAACTTTAAAAACCTGCTGGTTGACCAAATAAATATATAAATAAATGAATAGCTAGTATTTCACCATCACCAGGATGTTCTTCAATGCAAATTGCTCCAGTTTTCCCAAGGAGTAAGAGCTTCTGGCAGGAAGCCAGGGCCTCCAACGACAGCTACAAATGTCTTTGTTTGCCTCCTCAGTCCTAGTGCAGAGCTAACCAGAAAAAGATTATCAAGGCCTGCAAATGATTGTGTAATCCACAAATGCACTTTATTTGATTAAATGATAAAATGTGAACCTTCCAGCAACCACATACACCGCTGCCGCCTGAGACGGCGCTAATCCAGCAGATCTGCAGCAGCCTCCGTGTGTCTGCAGCTGGCTGGGTTTGGGGGTGCAGGGAGCCCTCCCTGTGGCCTCCCTGGCTGACCTGGGGGTCTGGGAAACCCCCTTGCTATCGTCTCATCCAAACTGGAGCTCTGGGAGTGGCACATCCCAGGGCACCCGTGTGGGGTCTGAAGGTCTCATCCTGGGCTCTTTGTACAAAAACCTCTTCCCTCAACAGCACCGTGGCTTTGTGCTTTCTCTGTGCACCTCCTTGTCCTCCTGCCCTGGGAGATGATGCTGTCCTGCCCTTGGGTCTCTGTATAATCCTTTTGCTTGTCACACATGCAGTGAGGGCCAGGACATGCAGATGATAGCTCTGCTCCTGCAGAGCTGTGTGCTCAGTGCCGTGTGTCACCTCGGGCTGTGGTGGGTGTGGGACATGGGGACCCATGGCCTGCAGCACAGGGACACACTCATCTCTCTAGGCACAGTCATGGACAGCCACAAGCTGGTGGTGCGAGTGTCAGTCAGTAAAGCTCCTCCTGCCTTTCATGAGCTTTGCTCCAGAAAGAAATGAGCGCTTGCCTTGGGGGTTCAACACCTCTTTGACCTGCCACTGATGTCCCCCAGTGTGTGTTTGCTTGTGGTGTCACCACTGGTGTGCTCAGAAACCCAGAGTCATTGAAGATGGCTTTAGATTCATCCTCTTCTTCAGGTTTAGCCTAAAGCTCAGCAGGAACATCTCCCTTGCCCACCATCCCCAAATTCCAGCAGTGGCCACCTGCACCTTCCCTTCCTCTTCTGCACCATCACCCCAAGCAGTCTGGTCCTTATGCTGCTGCCTCATGGCCCAGAGACCCACAAATGAAGAGAGCAGCTGGGCTAATTGGGCTGTCCCTCACTGCCCCTGAGCTCTGTGATCCTGCAGCAGAGGGATCTGCCACGCCTTCAGGGGAATATGGAGAGGTCCTCAAGCAGCACTTTCCATGGGAGAGAAGCTTTATTTCTCACAGATGAGATATATATATATATAAAATCCACAGTCTATAATCTAAATGTATATATAAAATTGATTGCTATGTATATTAATAGAACAGAACAGAGTAGAATATAAATTAAAACCCAGCTAGAGCATTAACATGGGCTGCAAGTGCCAGGCCATGTGCTGTCTCCAGACATTGCACAGGAAAGGCCAGAGCAGCACCATGTGACCCTGCAAGTTGAAGGATACGACGGGGGGTTTCTTCCCCCTCAGAGGTGATGATTAAGTTTCTTCTGAGCTGCTAGGAAAAGGAAAAAAAAAAAAAAGAAAATCCATAAATTTTGAAGGCAGTAAGGGCTGAGCAGAGCAACAACCCCTTTCTCTCCCTGCCTGGACTAATGAAAATCACAGCCATGCTGGGAGGCAACTGGTTTATGTTTGTTCTTTGCTTTAAATGTAGTGGTAAAAAGCCCACAGTTTTGGGCACAGATCGGAGGTGGGATCATTAGGAGGTGGCAGGCGATGGCTGATACACATTAATGTGCCATGAGCAGAGCACCACTGTGTGGGGTTTTTTTTAACTGAGGCAAATTATTGCTTCAGGAAAAAGACTGTCTCCCCTGGTGGAATTAGCGCAGGGGGAAGGGGGAAAATTGATTTGTCTCAAGTTTTATTGCACCAGATTGGCAGCTCAGGCTCAGCAAGCTGCCCCCCTGCAGAGCTGTGGGGCAGAGGGCAGGTGACATGGCTCTGGGCACTGCTAGCTGCCCCTTCCCACAGGGTCCCCCTTTAGAGGGGGTGGCACTGGCGTGCAGTGACCAGTCCATGACCAGAGACCATGACCACTGGGAATCTTGGCCATGACTGTCAGGAACAATTTTTCCATACAGTGAAGTCAGCTGAGAAACACCACTGCAGGCATCTTGCCTGTTTCTCTGCTCCTCAAGGGTTTGGTGGTTCAGCACCCTGTTTCTGGCACAGGTGGCCAGCAAAGGTCACCTTGGGCTGGCAAACCCTGGGGTGATGCTTTCTATGTGTGGGGGAGTTGCACTTGTCTGGGTGCTTTTCAGGTGGTGACTGATGTGACACTGCATGTGCTATTTCTGGGTGCTCTTCCCAGCAGTAACCCCACTGTGATGGGCTTCAACTGGCCTTTCCCTCCCTCTCCTAGGAAAAAGCAGGTATGTCCAGTGTCCATCCTTGGGACCTGGATGGCAGCCAGGGGCATCTCCTGTCCCCTTGCTCCAGGTGCTGTCCCTCAGCAGCTGTGGTGCCTCTAGCAAGGTAAGGGATGGGGACTGGATGGGTTATGTCAATGGTCACCCCTCCCACTTCACAAGGGATCACAGTGCACACTGTAAAACAATCCAATAGCTCACAGACCACCCAGATGAGTCCCTGTGGCGAAACTGAGGCATGAGGGCAGAGCTGCTTGGCCCAAGGTCGTACAGAAGGTTGCAGTGGGGAAGCAACCACTAGCAATCAACCCTGAAATCCCCAGGACATGTGCTTTGATTATGGTCCCAGATGTCTGGGCCACTTTGGCTGTCACACTATCCTGAGCTGGAGTTTTATTTCTTCCTCAAACTGGTTTTTTCTTTCCTTTTTTATGAACGAAATTCTCCCTTCGCAGCTCCTATTCTCTCAGGGGCTCTTCCACTCAGCAGTAGCCCAATTTCCTTTTATAGCTCGTACAATGACTGTCCTAATTACAATTAAAACTGGGAACACTCTAATCAAATCTTTTACTATTCCAGACAAACTCAGAAAATGAGTAAAATTAGTGACACATGGCACCAAAAAAAAAAAAAAAAAGAGGATGAAAAAAATGTCTGTGAGCCAGTGCTAAGGCAGAGAGAGTTAAAGAGGGCAGCGGGATTTCGGCTCTCATCTGCAGTAATTGGTGGTGGGAGGAGGCACAGTCACCACTGTGAAGCAGGGCTTGAGCATCCCTGGGGGTTCCTCCATCCTGCTGACCCTGTGCTGGCTGGACCCGTTGGTTTGAATAATCCCCCCCAGGAGTTACCATGGAAACAAAGCCTTTTGATGGTGAAAACCATCAGCATCAAGAGTTAATCAGACCCTAAATGAAAATGGGGTTAAAGGCATAGCAGGGATGTGTGAACAGTGGAGTCGCTGGGGCAGAAGAAAAGCAGCGAGTGGAGAGTAAATAACAAGCAAGGAAGAGGGGTCTGATGTCTGCTTGATCTCCAGCCAATGGCCAGAGGGCTTTAACTGTGATGGGAAATCACAGAGTAAATTAATAGGCTGGATAATTATTTTCAATTTTCTGAAGGGCTGGTTGTATGATTTTACCACCCTGCACCATCTCCAAGATCTGGGTGCTGACTTAGCAGGGGAAACACGCCATGCTGTGAAGTGGAAGGTTGGGCACTGTCCCACCTCGGTGGAAAGGTGGCCCTCAGCTGGTGTCCTGTCACAGGGTAGGGCTTCAGGCCAAAATGGGGCTTGCTGGAATGGAAGGACTGCATGTGCTGTGGGCAGGCTCAACACGTTACCAGTTTGGATATCTGATGCTACTCCAGAATTACCAGCTAGAAATACATGATGTAGAGAGGTGGGCTCCCTTTTGTTTGTGTTAGGGAGGAGACAGAGAGAAGGATTTATGGATACATTTCTTGGATTAATGCTCCTGGATCACGTAAGTGTTGGAGAGGTAGGACAGAGGCAGAGCCAAGAAGTTCAGCCCTTTCTGTAGTTTGCTGCTCATTTGGGGTTACAGATCCTGTCTGGGTGATCCCTGCAGGTTGTCTGTTTCCAGAGGTAGTGTAGTTTGCAAGGGATTGATGAAGGGCAGGGACCGAACTGGGAAAGCAAAACTTGGAGCCCTGTTCCTACCATTGTTCCTACCAAACAATGAAAATAGTACTGTCAGGGTAAAGGTGTTCTTTGTGCTAGAGGGAGGAGGTGTTTGCAGCTAATCCCAGTACTAGGTTGTTACAGTGGCCAAGATTTGTGAGGTCCCTTTGAATGAAAGGGAGAAGGACAGGATACCATTGTGGGGGGAAATCTATGTTCATTTTTAATATCAGAATGTATGGGAAGACAACCCTGGTTGAGAGTTAGTGTTACAGTCAGGGATAGAGTTCAAAAGAAGGACTTTCTGGAGAACTGGGTAGAGCAGAACTCTTGAAGAGCCAGGACGATTGGTGTTGCTGTGTTTCATAATGCCTGGCATCCCAATTTTCACGTGATTTAGTATCATGTAAGACCTCATGTTGGACCTGCCCAATGCATGAGTGTTCTCTTCATCCTGAACTGTTGTGTGATATTCCCTAACTTCTTTTTCAGGAACAACTGTGTGTTTGCACTCATCAATGGCAATGTGGAACAGGACTTCCTCCACTCAGTAGGTTTTTCCTTCCTTGTTGCAATATAATCCCCTTTCTACTGCTCCTGCTCAGTAGAGAGGTGAAGACCAGATTGCTCACAGATGCTGGTTTTGGAAGGACATCTAACTCCAAGGTCTCAGTTATCTCCAACTTCCCCCTGCACTCTTTAGGTTTTGGAGATGTCTGAAGTTTCAGCAGTGAGGGAAATAGTCTTGGACAAAATGGGTGATCAAGCACCTTTCTACCTTAGAGTTTATCAGCTTTCCATCCAGACCATGCAGTCTCACAGGTGGATGTGCCCTGAAGCCTCCCATGATGGAGGGGCACCTTAGAGCCAGGGCTTTGGTTACAACACATGAACAAGGAGCTGGTTGATCTCCTCACTCCTTTCCTTCACTCTCCATCTTTATTACTTTGTCAGAGTACTTTCAAGTATAATACTTAAATTTTATAGGTCTGAAGCACAAGATTATTCAATTTTCTTTATAGGCCCAGTTTGATAAATCCACTTGGAAGCCCGTGCTGTGGTAATTGAAATGCACTGCCTGGGGAGGAGGGAATTTCTGCACTGGCTTCAGCCTTCTCTTCTGACTGCTGCTGGCTGGCTGCAGCAAAACCTGATGGGATTCACAGGGCAGGGGCTGCCTGGGGGCCCAGGTGGGTCTGAATGAGACAGGAGCTGGGAAAGCTGCTGGAACAGAGCTCTCTGAAAATGTTAATTCCATGTTCCTCCTCTTCTGATCTCTCTGACCCATCCAAGCCTCAAGGGCTGTTGAACTGTTGGGGTCCAAATTGAAATGACAAATTACACAGAAAGCAAAAGGATGGCCAGGAGCTCAGTGTGGCTGCCACTAGGGTGTTTTACATGCCTTCAGGAGCAGCATTCGATAATTCATCCTTGCCTGCACAGAGCCAGCAGCAGATGAATTTCTCAGCTGCCTCCCAATGATCAGAGGCTGAGAGAAGGTTCTGGGGGCAGAAAAAACCTCTTTGAAGGGGTTTGACACCTTTCTACTGGAAGGGATGAGTGTGGGAAACTCTTACCTTTGCTTTAGTAAGAGAAGACTGTGTCTTGAGGAAAGTTTTGGTGGGTCTGAAGCAGGAGGAGGGTTTGGACATGAATTTCTGGTTCACAAGGCTTCTGGCAGCCACTCAGTTTCCCTCTCATACCCCATTCCAACTTCATTTTTGGGGGATTTGAACCAAAGCTTTGAGCTCTATGTTTATTAGAAGATAATATAGCAGGGTGTCTGTGACAACAGGGACTTGGTGCAGTTAGCCAGGGAGCCATTCCCAGCCTCTGTTACAGATGTCCTTGGTGTCCAGCTCTTCACTGGAAGTTTGTTAATTGGTCTTGGTTCCTGGCATTAGATGAACCCCCCCTGTGACAGACCAGGTTTCTTCCAGCACTAACTCCCAGAGGAGCAGCACTCTTCAATAGCACATGGTTTGAAATCTGACATCAGTTTTTCCATTTAAAGAAAGGCTCTGTCCTCAGAGACCAGTCCTATGCTGCAGCAATGCTTGGGGCTCCAGGGAAAGCTGTGGAATCACCACAAATGCAGGGGCCTCTGGGTCCTGTTCCTGAGGGTACTGTGGGGAGAGATTGCTGTGCTGAGTGTTGGATTGAGGTCTTCAATCCAAATGTTGTTAGAAATTTCCTCTCACTGTTCAACAAAAAAATGTCAGTGTTATACTGAAAGCAGCATCGATCCTGTGTGACACCAAATATTTTGCAAAGTCTTGGAAAAAAATTGGGGAAGTTGGTTATTTTTTTATTGCTTGAAAAGTTTGGTTTGGGCTAAAATGATGCTATTTTTCTCAGCTGAAGAGTTTGAAAAATGCCACAGCTGGGTCTAGTGAAGACCTCACTAGGTGGAACTGATCAGGAGTGAACAGGCAGCAGTTTCTTGATTTCTGCCTGCCCTTGGGGCAAGAAGCTGGGTGCAGAGAGTATGTTTTGAAGGCAGATTTGGGAGATGGTCCTGCCTGCTTGGTGCTTCCCACAGGCAGAGAGGACAGCCCTTTCTGCTCGTTCCCTGCTGGCTGCAGGGATGAAGCACAGTGGGATATATGTCATTGGGAGGTGCACCCCATAGTCTTGACTCCAAACTTTCTCGTTACAACCAGGCTTTGCATGGCACTAGGAGGAGGGATGGGACTGTCAGTTCATTGTTTCTGCTGGAGAAGTTGCCCTTCTTTTCCTATTTTAGACTTCATCCCCAAGGGCTGTTAATACAGCATTTCCCAGAAGGGCTGAATTTAAAGCAAATTGAAGTATATTGTATTTTTGGCTCCAGTAGGTAGAACTGTATAACACTCTGACTTCATTTTTTCTTTCTCTCTCTCTGCACAGAGTGTATATCACAGACCGTCATTGTATTTAAATAATAGAGCAGAACCAGGATTATTTTGTACACTTTTTTCCTCTTCTCTGATCTCCCCATTGAAAAATGCATGGAAAGCAACAGATGTTTCGACTTTGTAGCTTGAACCTTCTCAACTGTTTGAAGATTTGATATGAAGTTCTTTGAACATCAGTTTCAGAGGAGACTCTCTTAGTAACAGTTGCCATGCAAAATTCATAATTAATGAAGATTTCAGGGTTATGGTGGGTTTTTAAAATGTTATTTCTTTATTTGTGTTATTATCTTGTACTCTTCTTAATCAGCTTGGAGGAGGGGCAGCAGCCAGCTGGAAGAAACAGTCTCACCTGCACCTGAGCGTGTGGCACTGGCTCAGGGTGCCTTTGCCAGAGTGTGTGGCTCAGGGGTAGCCAGAAAGCCTCTCTGACTAGCCACGGAGGCACGGATGCTAATTGAGGCAGGAGCTGTTGAAAGGCAGCTGGTAATTAGTTGCCGGTGTTCAGGCACTTACCTGCTGCCCAGTGTATCAAAGCAAGAGCTGATCTGACTTGGAGGACTGGATTACCCTCTAGTGGCTGCAGATTAAATAAAGGAGGGATGTGTGTTTCTTGCCGAAATGGCTCTGATTTACTGAATGCTTTTGCAGTGTAGAGGGCAAGCAGAGGTTGCAGGGGAGTAGGCACCAGTGCCACGGCAGCAGTTGCAGAGTGATGCAGATGCCCAGGGTAGCTGCAGTATGATACCCGATGCCTGATTGCCAGCACCATGAAGGCTGGTTTTTGGAAGTGCCTGTGGCTGGGAATGCTGTGGCCAGGCTGCCTGGCACAGCATTGTACTGTTGTGGCTATCACACCAGAGCTGTCTTTGGGATGTCTAAAGCAGATGGCAGCATCGCTGTGGGCAGGCAGGGGAAAACTGAGTCACTGATGGGCTGTGGGTTTTCTCTTGGCTGTCCCACATTGCTGCCCAACAGCTGCTCTGGATATTTCTGCCATGGGGGGATCCTGTTCTCTGTCAAGCCAAGGGGTGTGGCAGGACCTTTGCTGGGCTGGCCCTGTCTGTAGAATCCTGCTTAGGAGCAGCAGACATGCCCTCGTCTGTGCTACCCCAGATTTTGGACAACCTAAAAGAGATTTTTTTTTTTACCATTGGGTTCATCCACTGATAATACTCCAGGGAGATCTGGGGTCATGGCAGAGTGACAGTCCCCTGTTTTTAAGGCAGGACATAAGTGAGTTTCTGGTTTAGTTGGCAATAAGCCAGCTGGTACACAGAGATGTGTCACACCAGTGAGACTGACCGTCCTTGGCATCCCTTGGGAGAGCAGCAACTCAGCAGTGTCAGCAGTGACCAGGGATACTTTGCTGCCACCAGCAAGCCACCACTGGCTGCCACGGCAGAGGCAGTCAAGTCATGCATTTAATTGGTGTCTATTGGATTTTTTTCCTGCAGCTACGTTTTGTGCTACTTATTGTGACATCCATGAGAAGCAGTGATTTGGGGTTGTTTGTGTGTCTGACTTGGAGGTTTTCTCCACGCTGGCGTCTGACTCCTTCCCCCCATCCTGACGGCTGTTTTTCTGTGTCACTGGGCTGAAACAAGGGGAAACTTTTGGGTTGTGGGCTGTGGGCTAGGCAGGGTCAAGGGAGCAGAGGAAGGCAAGCACAGCCAGGGCAGCCATCAGGGCAGCTGCAGGGATGTGCCAGTCTCCTTGCTGCTGATGCCCCAGGACACAGCAGCCAGGCTGGCCTCCAGCACAAAGCTGCAGCCAGGCTCTGTCATGTCACCATTGTGTCACCACGCACCCCAGCTGCTGGCTGAGCTTCAGTGGCTGCAGGGACAGAGCAGACAGGCCAGGCAGCACAGAGCTGTGCAGTCCCAGGGTGGCACATGCTGGGCTTTCTGCCTGCAGAGCTGCAAATCCAGAGCATTTGGTGGCTTCTCTGCTTGGAGGTGAACAGAGAACAGGTGGAGCATGGACCGTCTGAACCCTTTTGGGCCCATCATTTCTTCAGCTGGGGTTTCCCTTGAATTTCCATCTAGGGACTAACAGCAATGTGTCTGATGGGCAGTGACTCCAAACTCGGCGATGACAGAGCAAGATAAAATGGAGGAAGAATGCTGAAAGGCATCCTCTGTGAGATATGTGCATCTCAGCCACAGCTCCTGTGTTTGTGGTATGTCCTTGTTGCTGGATGGGACAAAGTCTTGGAAATTCTGGGCATGAACAAAACAGCTAAGGCTTAGCAGAGCTTCTCCTTCAGCCCTGATACCTCTTCTGCTCACTGGGGAGAACTGGGCTGGAAATGTCTAACTTGAGTACCTGAGGTTTTGAAACTTTTCACAAGCTAAATCTACATTTCTCAGCTGACCCTGCTCTGCAGAGTAGGTGGAATGAACCTCACAGCCAGTAGTTCTGGGCTTGGTCAGGAGTCTGAGACTGCTGCTCAGTCCCAGCACTGAGTTAATCAGCTGCTGTGGTGCAGGACACTGGTGCAGTACAATGGGCTGCAACCTTCACCCTTTGGTGAAATTTTGTGTCCCCAGGGCATTGATCCTGGCTGGACATGGGTCATGATGGTCCCTCCTGAAGGACTGGTTTTGATGCAGTCAGAAATGGCTGTGATGGGTTGGGTGCTGCCAGCAGACTGTCCCCTGAACAGGGGGGATGCTTCTGTTGGTGTTCCCAAGAGAAAGAGAGGAGAGGCTTGGCGTGGAGAGGCGTGTGCAGCTGGGGACAGTTCTTGGCTGTGCCAGGCTGTCTGGTAGCCACTTGCTAGGGCTCTGGGCACTGTGCTGGCCCTGCTGTCCTTCAGGGAATGCAACACAATAGATGTGACAGCACACAGAGCTGTCAGACTTAGCCTGTCATCCTCAACCCACACAGTGGAAGCCTCCAGGGCTTGCTGCCCTTCCCTCCTGACCAGTTTACTGGGCTGTGTGCATGTGAGGATTGTTACAGGAGCTGTCACCCTCTTGCTTCCTCCTAAACTAACCAGTCAGCTTCTTGTGCAAATGTCTCTGTCCTTTGTGTCCATTTGGTGGTGGGAGGCACCTTCCTTCCTCCCCCTGGTCCTTCCTGCACTTTGCTGCCTCTCTCCAGTCCTTCCTTTGGCTATATCTTTGGTGTGGTGCTGGACTTCAGCCAGAGCAGAAGGAGCTTGTGGCATGGGACAGGGTGCAGTGAAGTTAAAGGGGCTTCCTGTGGGAGCGTCTCCTGACCAGGCACTTTTTTGGGATATCATGGGCAACAATGCCTCCCAGAGAGCAGTTTGAGTGAGGTCACTCTGATTTTGGGAACAGGTTGTAGAGTGCAGCTGTTTTGAGCCATGCTGAGTCACTTGCCTTGGGCCAAAGACTGTGCCCTGCTGCGTTTTCTATACTTACCTTTATTTACTTCTATTTGTGAGCATCTCTGGAGTACTCCAAAGAAACACTGCTGCAAACCCAAAGGATCCATATCCCTACAGCTGGGGCTCAGCTTATGCAACCATCTCCACTCCATTATAATAATAAATCCCAACTTCTCCTTCACCACTTAACCCTTTCTGCCTCGCCTCCATTCTCAGGCCAGCTGAGCTTGGTGGGCTGGTGCCCGTCCCCTGCAGCAGTGGCTGTGGTGGCGGTGGCAGGGTGCAGCCAGCACTGCCCCTTGTCACCCCTGGGTCCCCAGGGTGTGACAGTGGCACAGCCCTTGTGGGATAACCCGCCATGGCAGCTGCGGCCTCGGCCCCGCTGGGGCTCTGCGCTCAGCAGAGGGAACAGCCCCGGCTCTAATCCGAGCAGACAGATTGAGGTCAAACGCGCCCTTCGTGCAGCAAGAGGGAAGGGCAGGGGAAGGGGACAAGAGGAGAGTGTGCCAGCGTGGGGGGCAGCAAGGAGGGCGAGACAGGGACCGCTGGGGACCGGGCAGCTGGGCCCCTCCTGGCCCTTCTCCGAGGGGGCCGGGGTGGTGACGGGTGCCAGGCAGCGTGTGGGGTGTGTGAGGTGTGTGAGGTGTGTGGGGTGTGTGNCGTGTAGGGTGTGTGAGGTGTGTGGGGCGTGTGGGGCGTGTGGGGTGAGTGAGGTGTGTGGGGTGGCAGTGGAGCCCGCTTTCACCAGTGGGTTGAAGCACAAAGGCCGGGCTGTCTGTGGGGTGGGACAGATGAGCACTGGGCACGTCTCTCCTGGCAGCCCCACAGTTTGCTTGGCCCTTCCCTGTTGTGATTTAGGCTCTGGACAGCCTCCCGAAGCTGAGGAAGGTGAGAGCTGCTTCCTTGGGACAAGGAGCAGGATAGGGAAGTGGCAACTGTACCTCATCTTGTTGGCAACCTTTGAAGTCACAGTGCTGGGGACTGCCCTGCCACTCTTGTGCCAAGCTACAGGCTCAGAGGAATGGGAGGTTTCAGTGCTAAACCTCTGTGTGTCAATAACTCCATCTGCTTCCATCCACCTCTCTGCCCAGAGGCACCTGTGGGAAGAAGAGCCCAGTGCTGAGCCCCCTTCTGCCTGCTGCCCCATTCCCAGGATCTGGGCTTCCCTCTTGGCTCAGCCCTGCTGCCAAAGTGAGCAGCAAGGGATGAACAAGCAGCTGGAGCAGGATTTAGTGTGCTCAGGTTTGCTCTTTTGTAGTGCTTTGGCATTTCCACACTGTGCTGTGCATGCTGGTCACTGCTGGCAGGGCAGGACTTGTAGTGCTCCCTGGGTCATGTCCAGGCTTTGGTGTGGAGTCTTTCACCTGTATCATTCAGCACAAATAATGGGGAGTAAAAGAAGGGACAAGGTTTTATAATCCCAAAATTACTCCCTCCAAAACGGGGAGCCCTGACTGAACAGTCTCGTTTTGCAGAGCCTGGTGGTTGTTGCAAGAAAACACAGTGCATTGAGCTAATAAAAAAGTTATATGCAGGCATTGGAACACCTGGGTGTCCCAAACAGGGGCTGTTCCTGTGTGCATGAGCACACGGTGCCTGTTAAAATGACCTCTTTGCTACCTGGGAGCCATGGAGGCTGCTGGTATCTTCTCATCTGGCTTAGGATGGAGATGGCTCAGTTTTCTTTCAGCCCAGGTAAGCCTGTGTTATTAAGAAAGTCTTGAGTGGCTCTGAAAGCATCTGCTCCTAGCTGGAATTGCTTGGACATGTCTAAACTGTACAATACCCTGTGATGCCTGAATTCATTCTCTGCTTGCCAGGGGGGCACAGAGGTGTTTGTTGTGTGGCCAATGTCTCCCCTGGCTGCCCAGGACCCTGCTTCTCATGCTCAAATATCTAAAGGTGATGTCTCCACGGTGTGACAGGCTCAGGGAGAGAGGCTGGGAGCTGCCTGGCTCTGAGAGCTGGGCTGCTCTGATGCAAATCCTGTTAGTGGTGAAGCAGGATGAGAGGGACAGAAGTGTGGAAAAGAATCAGCTCCAGACAGAATATATATATATATTTTTTTTTTTGCCTGCTCCCCGGGAGACTTTTGAGAGTCTTAGAGCAGCATTTCACATAGTTACTCAAGTGGAACTGTGCTGAATAAATAGTTGCATTTCAGCAGTGGAGATTTAAAACCAAGGTCTTGGCAATTTTGGGCTGCTGAAAATCCCTTGGTACTTTTCAGAGTAGTGGGTGTGTTAACCTCAGTACCTTGGCCAAATTCCCAGCTGGGGACCACCTCATAAAATCCCTTTCATACTCCTGGCAGGAGCCATCTTAAAAATACTTCCTCCTTGTTCTCTCATTGTTTGCCCCAGCTGCCTCCCTACTCTGGTGAGGCATAATTTTGAGCTTAGACATGTTTCTAGCTGACATATTTTTAGTACTCATGTCATCCTTCTACCACCATCGCTTTTCCCATGTTTACTGACTACAGTTGGAATGGAGACAAAAATCACATCTCCTCCAGCCTGATAAATAAAAAATTCAGGTACTCAGTCTTCTTGGGCCATTTTCCATCCACTGGTTATCCTGACAGCCTTTCTTTGAGTCTATTGCTGCTCTTGAGTGTGGTTGACCAGCTTAATTTGTGAATTGGGAGATGCCCTCCTCTGCTGGAAATCCTCCTCTGCATACATGCTAGGATCACATGTACCTGCTTGGTGGCTTTATCTCACTAATCAGCCTGTAATTGACTCCTTCAATCAGAGCCTTTTTCTCTTCAGTAATTTTCAACTTATGAATTCCCCATTTGCAGCAGAAATTCTTGAAAACGACACGGTTTGCTTCAGGGATTGAGCCATGCTCAAGCTGTGCTTCCAGTGTGATATCCATATTGCCTTCCCTGGTTTCTTCTGCTTCTCATAGGCTAGTTTAATTAAGAAGGACTCATTAGGGAAATTGTTGACCAGGGCAAGTCCTGAGACCACTCTCCAGGGAGCTCCACTGTCAAACTCCTTGCAAGCTGTACCCTTCCCTGCTTGTGCACAGCTACACCTCCCTCAAATCCCACTCTGCCTCTGCAGGGCCTGGGACAAGCCTCCTCCTCTTTATCACAACAATTCACTTCCCATCATGGCCCTGCATTAAATGATTCACTAAAATGTGTATTTTCCTTTACCTGGAAGGTCAGTTGGTAACACAAAAAAGTGAGATAAAAATAAAAGCAATCCCAAATGGGACAGTCCAGCATCCCATCCCACGTTTCACAGCCCTGCCCAGTTTTTGCTCCCTCCCTTGCTCATGGCCATGGGTGACAGCTGCTCAGATTGCTTTTCCATCCTTCTTACTTACAGGTACTGCATTTTATGTTCCTCACCTCCTTACTGGTGAATTTATTGAGGCCTTTGCTCCTAATCTGTCTGTTTCATGGAATAGTTCCTCCAGGAATTTGGGTTATGAGATACCTGCCCTTGTGACTTGATCACAGGAAGATCTTAGACCTTCACTTCTCTCTCAGCTGTGGTGAGTACATTTTCTGTACCAGTCACCCAGCTAAGTTCATATGCTCATAATTATGTCACTGTCCAGAGCTGCTGAGAAGAACTCACTTAGTCTTGGGACCTTACCTGAATTTCCTGTGAACTCTCTTCCCACAGACTGATTCACAGCACTGCTTGTTCTGTCTTTATTACCTTTGTGTTTGTCTGACCAGAGTCCCTTTCACTATTTAATATCCTTTCTCAGGTCTAACTCCATTGACATTTGGCATTTCCCACTCAATCTCTTCTATTTTCAGCCCCTAAAATTTTGTTCTTTGCTGATTAATAATTTCCCTTTCTTTGCTCTCTTCTTATTCCTTTTATCTGCATTGGTCTACTCATTCCAGCAAGTTAGGAGCCACACAGGATATACTCCTTCCCTATTTTTCTGTGTTTGGGGTGAAGCCCCCTGGAATTTTGCCTTTGGTTCAAAGACACTTGAACCTACCTTTTATAGGCAAGGCTAGGTTTGCCCTTTTGAAACCAGGACCCTTTAGGCAGCACTCTGCTGTTGTCTATCTGTCTGTTCTGTTCAGAATAAGTCAAAATGAGGCATGAGTTTTAAATAAATCAGTCTGTCCAAGGCTATTTTCCAGTTCCATCTCTTCCACTCTGCTTTTATCGTTCACCAATACTGAGTCTAAACCACAATCATGTCTTGGTGATGCATCTACAGTTGGTGTACAAGTCTTCAACTGTTGTAGCTAGGATGTGTGAGCTTTTACTGTTGCATTTTTAGGTTTATTTTGGTAGTTAGTCTCCTAGAAGGGGCATTTTTCATAATTCCTCTCTTTTCATTAATAATGTTAAGAGAAATCTCAGCATCCATTCAAACTTTCAGCACTTTCCTAATGGGGGTACTTCTATTTTTTTGTCCAAGTGGTGGTGGACCAAAATGATCTTCTTCCATCCTGTCATGCTTTCATCCATCACATTCATGAAGGCATTGCTGACTTTACACCTCCTCTTTCCCACCATTGGTACTTTTGCTCCACCAGTTTGTTGCTCCTCCTGGCTTTTGCCACCTCTCCAGCAGCCAGGGTCACGCCATGCAGAGTTGTTGTGTCCCCCTGAGTGGGTTTGTCCCTCTGAACTGCCTCCATCCTGTGCCTGAGGGAACCTGGCAGAGCCAGGGCTGAGGACAGAAGTGCTGAGTGGGTGGCCTGCACCAAGGTCCCCCCTGCCCAGCTCTTCCCATCTCTGTGACCTGGCCAGCCTTGACCTCTTTGGCTGCATAGCAGGAGAGACAGCCTCTTTTGTCCCCTTCAGCCTTTCCTGTAGCTCAGGCTGTTGGTGCACAGTCCCTGGAGCTGCCCCTCCCTCGAACAGCTCCGGTCACAGCTCTGCCTCCCAGTGGGATCCTCTGACGACCAGGAGTGGGGAGCCAGCAGCTCCTACTGCATGGACAGCTCCTTCTCACGCTCAGCACCACTACAGAAATGTTTTCCTCTGAACCTTTTCCATAATTACCGTCCTTTTAAATTTTTTTTTTCCTTTCTGTAGCATATTGTCAGTGTCTTCTGGACCTGAGCCTCTTGGGATCCTCAGGAGAAAACATGAGCTGATTTCTTCCAGAGAGAGAATGAGCAGCCTCCAATTTACCTCTGGGTGGATTATCTTGTCCTCTTGCTTTTAATAAGCTGCACAGGATTAAAGAATGACTGTGGATGAGGTTGTTGCTTTTTTTTTTTCCCTGAGTTTTAACTTGGCACATAATTGGAGGCAAAAGAGAGGGCTCTGGGTCCTTGTGCACCCCTGCCTTCCACACTGGCTCTGGCAGCAAACCTATTAGTGAATCCAGCCAGGGATAGGGACCAAGGGGTTTGTGGCTTTGAAAGACTTACATGTTGTTAAACATTTCACAGTGTTTGAATTGTTTGTGTGTGTTGGTTTTTGTTTTCTTCCCCTTTCTCCCCTCCACTTCATCTTCAACATCTGCTCGCCACAAACCTGATTTTAAAAAATGCATGCACTTACTAATTTATGAGCTGTGGTCAATGCTGTGGGAAGAGAGACCTGAAGGGAAAAGGGGTTTGTGGAAGCAGCAGAGCTGTAATGAGACCAGGGATAGGAGGGGGCTCTGCATTTGGACTCTGCTCCTGCTCTTGCTGAGACACTGAGATCCTCAAGGGAATGAACATAGCAAATGATATGGTCAGCTCTCCAGCAGTTTAACATTTCTCTGAATGATTGATGGCACAGTGTCCAGGACCTTCAGACATAAGGATGGAAAGGTTTAGACCACAAATATCCTGTGTTCATGGCTGATAGCAGCACCTAGAGGAGAGCAAGTGCCCTGATGCTCTCCTCTGCTTCCCAGGGCAGCAGTGACCATTGCCTGGGGCAGGCAGTCCAGATGTTCATCTCTGTGGGGGGCAAGGAAAATCTTCCTGTTCCAGCAACATGTTCATAGATGCTCTTTTGTGGTGCATCCAACATCTTGTCTGCCTCTGCTGATGTTGGGAAAAACAGAGTCAAAGGAGGGTGCCAGCTCCTTCTCATGGAAAAAGGACCAAGGCAAAGCTTTCCAGTGTGGTGGGGCCCACTGGCATCACCTTTTGCCTCTGCATGTGGCTGACACCTGGGCAGAGGCAACTCCCTGATGGCATCCTGTAGAGACCACAATGCTGGAAGGTGCGGATTCCTGCACCCTTGAGTGCATTTGCCTCAATTAAAAAGCAAAAGACTGAAAAACAGTGGATGGTAGAGGTGTTGTCCTGATTTCAAGAACTGTTTCAATTTGTTGGTACTTCTACTGTAGTCCTATTGGAACCTTGCAAGTGAGATTGATTTTCTCTCTTAACCCTTCTCCCCTACCCCCATCCTAGAAACAGATTTTGCTTCTCACAAGCCCAACAGTGCCCCAGTTTCTGGATCCCCTGAATGTGCAGTTTGTGTTGAAGGAAGTGTTTGTGCTGGGCTGGTGGAGGTGGCTCCTCCAAGGGCTGGATGCCCCAGCCTGTTCCTGCAAAGCTGTTCAGGAAAATGGCAGTGCTGGACAAACTGGGCTTGTGGTTGAATGGCTTCTCAGGGGACCTTGGTGGCTTCAAGCAGAAAAAGTGCAATTAGTGTTGAGGCATCTGGGATGTGTTATGACATTTTGACACACAGAGTGTCATATGGAGTTTTCCAAAAGGATGTAAAAAACAAAAAGACAGGTCATAATTTGGCCCTTCTGATCTCAACATGCATCCCATTAACGAAGGGAAAAATTGATGCAGGAAATTTGTGAGTTGGCTCAGTTGCCTGTGGGAAAAGATAGAAGTGAGGAGGGGGAAATACTGCTTTAAATGTAACATCCATATGCCCATTTAGGATTTAATAAGAGTTACCACATCTCTGGTAAGTGACAGCTGGTTATTAGAAGCATACGCTGGAGCTGTGGATCATCTAAAGTCAAAGCTGATGTTTAGCTATTTGTATACCAGTACATCTGCCTTTAATAATGGCTTTTAATTTTGTTAACATGCTTTAACTGGCTTATTAAATCAAAATAAAGTGGGAATCTTAGTCTTAATGCAACCACACAAAAAGGATCCAACCTCAAACCCTGCCTCCCTGGTTGTATCCCATGATGCCCCGGATAAAAATATGTCCACAGATAGGTTTAAACCAGCATGTTATTCTGGCAGAGTTAGAATGTTATATTTCCTCTCTCTAGCCATTCTTCCTTTTTTTGACTTCTGCATTACCATTCTTGGCACCCTTCAGAGTTTCTGTGTGTGGCATGGGTGGGAAGTTCAGCCTAGTTTAAAGTTTTTCCATCCAAAAAATAGGCAGCAAGTGTGATTTCTCCTGACTCTTTCAGAGGAGGTGGCACTTCTGGCCTCTCTAGGTGAGTGAGTGATCTGAATCAACTTTTCAGAGTGCAACAACCTTGGTTCCAAGGGAGCAAAAGCTTGGACTTGGAGTCACAGGCTGCATCTGTTGTGTTTTCTGCTTTAATAATGACAGACTGAGATGCTTTTAGTGTGGTGGGAGTGTCCCTCAGCCCATCATGCTGGATGAGCACTGCCAGCACGTTGCTGCTGTGCTCTGCATTTGCAAACAGATTTGCTTGGATTGGGCTCACCCTCTGCTTTTCCAAGCCAGCCCTGGTGTTCGTGCCAATGTGCTTTCACAGCGTGGAGGCAGCACTCTCAGATGGCTGCTGGTGGCTACCATGTGGGCAAGAGGCAAATGAATGTCCTCCCTGCAATCTGTGCTGTGAGAGAGAGGAAAGGAGGGCAGGTCAGCCTTTAGTGATGCCAGTGCCTTCAAATTCCTGTCCCACAGCACCCTCTGCACCTCCCTGATAATTCCCATGGCCTCTCTTAGTCCCTGCATGGGGAGATCCACCAGTGTGAAATGTGCTCTGAGTACATGGTAGAAGGGCAGCAGCATGGTGTTAGTGCTTGGGTTCCCATCCAGGCATGCTCTGAGTCTGGCTTAAAAGAAGAAATGACTTTTTGGCATCAGGTTTTTTGGTTGTCTGCACCACCTGCTTGCCCCTCTCCAGCTTGGCAATGTTCAGCCAGCGGTTCCCTGCCCACAGGGCAGGTGGCAGGACCCAAGGCCAAGGTTCTGCCTTTTAATCATCTGTATGCTTAAGTCCATCTACTCTGTATCAGCCAGTTTGTTACTTTATATATTCAAATACTCCCCAGTTAACAAAATCTTTCCGGGATGCTACCTTCAGCTCTTCTTTGTCCCCATCTCAAGACTGTGTCCCAGAGCAGGTGTCCTGCTCCTGCCTTGTCCCACCCCTCTCTCTGGGGAGTGCTGCTAGGGTGGCAGCACGTGCTGGCAGGCTCAGTGTGCTCCGAGGCTGGGCCTGGCTGGTCCCCACTTCCTGTGACCAGCAGAGCAGGGAAATTGCCTGTTACCTCGGGTCGATTCCTCATGCACTCCTAAATTGCTTTGTATTGACACGCTGTCAGGAGTGGATTGTCACATTAACCCAGCCAGAGCCGGGCTGGGGCTTGCGAGCACGTGGTGTTGGGCTGATCTCCCTGCAGGCTGAGGTTTCCTCTTGGGCTTGCAGAGATGTTTTGCAGCACTTTCTAATCATGATTCAGATGAGCCAGTGAAAGGCAAGGCTCTTCATATCCTCCGTTCTATACAGCCGTTTCTTCTTTCTTTGTTGGATCAAAAAAGTGACTTGCAGGAGTGCTGGCTCCTTACCTCAGCTGTAGGGCCTGTTGGTATGACTCACAAGCTCTCTTCCAAGGTGAAAGTAAGTGACTGAGCACAGGATCCCAAGGTTTAAATTATTAACTTAAATTAATTTCCCCAAGATGAGTCTGTTTTGCCCACGACAGTAGTTGTGAGTGATCTCTCCCTGTCCTTATCTTGACCCTTGAGTCTTCATTATATCTTCTCTTCCCTCTCCAGCTGAGAAGGGGAGTGGTGTGAGTGATCTGGTGGGCACCTGACATCCAGTCAGGGTCAGCTCACCACATCAGTGATTTTGAATATGGTGAATATAAGGAAGCAAGAGTGATGGACTCACTTTCCCCCATGAGCCAGCTTGCACAGAGACTCCCATTTCTTCTGGTCATTTTTCTAGATGATGTGTAATTTCTGGAGCTTCCCATCCCGACTCCTAATGACCTCTTCAATTTCTCTAATGAGATTCCTCCTCAGAGATTAGCAAATGCCTCATGAAGTCAGTGTACACCACCCACTTCATTCCCTTTGTCTTTCACACAGGTGAAAGGAAAATCCAACACAATGCCATGTGAGCTGGCTAAACTCAGCCCACAAGCCAGAAGTGCAGACAGTGCTTCTGCAAGGGCGTCTGAGCCTCAGTGATGAATAATTTGAAACTGTTCATGGTTTGTGCCCCTCCCCTCCTTTATGAGCTAGAGTGCCTCCTTGTAGACAAGAGAGTGATGAGATGCACTGGAGTTTGCATGGGAATGGTTTGCCTGAGCAGCAGGCTCCTCATGCTGTTCCTTCCTTTGTATCAGCTTCATGATATAGGTGAGCACAAGTCTATTGTCCTCTTTAATGTATTTGTGGAGAAGCAAGCCCCAGGTATGCTGTGCCCCAAACAAAAAAACAGCTTTAGAGGTGTAGTTTGGATTCTTAGAGCCTCTGCTGAGCTGCCTTGCAATATCATTGCCATATTTCTGTGTTTCCCATCCTCCCTGAGAATCTGCTTCTTCTCTCTGCCAGGCCCACCTCTGTTTTGTGTGCTCAACCAGTCAGTGCCTTTTTGGAGCATCATTGCCACTCTGAGCATGTCTGGCTTACTGGCAAAGTCCAGTCTTTGAGGCATCTTCTGGGCATGGATCAGAGATCAGGGTCTGCATGGAGGCTGAAACTTTGGCCACTCTCACAAAACAGTGTAGTGGCTAGAGCCCTCCCTGCTCCTATCTTTTCTCCCTTTGGGAGAAACCTGAACCCACCTGGAGAGACCCTCCTGACTGTCAGCTAATTCTGGTTTTGAGGTGACAGGAGAATCTGCTCAGTCCTCCTATTTGAACTTTTAAACATTGGAAGGAGTAATTAAATATTTTTTAAACCCTGGGTTGCAGTGAGGAAGTGAAAAGAAGCAGGACTTTCAGCCTAGAAGATCAGGTACTCACCTGGGAGTAGGGGAGATGTGGCTTCTTGTTCAAGGTCCAGGGAATACTTGTATAAATTATTCTATGGAGTTGTCTCTCCTCACCACTCTCTTTGTTTCTTTGTCAAGAGCCTCTCTTTGTCTTCAGCCTGTCTTTGTCTTCAGCCCAATGAATATTTACTCATTTCATGCATGGTGGAAGATACTGAAATTCATAGAATGAGCATACTTGAGTAATCTCAGACTTTTATGCAGTGTTCCAGATGTCCTCTCCAAGTCCTTCATCTCCCAGAATGGGGAGGACCTCCTCCCTCTCCACTGCAGTGCCCTCTCACAGGCATTCCTCTGAATCCATATTTAAATTTATTCACCTTTGCCTTCAAATGAGCACAGCTTTAGTTGATCCCTCAGTTGTTCCTATTTTGTCCAGCTTTGTCTTTCCTGACCATTAGGATTGCAGGTAGCTTTCCATGAAGGAAAACATTGGGATGGTGGCATGAGAGCTGCCCTGAGTCTTTCCTGCTGTGAACATTCCCTGTGCTCCATGAACTCCCCCATGGCACAGGGGAGGCAGCCACAGCGCCGTGGCCATTTGGCTGTTCTTGGATGAGGATGCTGATACCAGAGCCAGCCCCAGAGTGGTATTTAGCCAGGCACACATTTTATGTGGTAGCTTTGTCCCTACAGCCCATTCTACATTAATTGCCATGCTGCTGGTGTGGCAGGATGTCTCAGCCCCTGCTGCCTAAAGTCACATGGAAGAGAGACACCAGACTCCAGTCCAGGACCCCTCCCAGGAGCTTCTTCCACCCTCCTCCCTGTGACCCCTTATCTGAACATCTCTGTCCTTTTCGGTGCCTGGCACTGCTGTTGTATTGCAGATGAAAAACATCCTTTGCTGTATGGAATAGTTCCTGCCATTTTCCTACTTGATTTGTCTTTCTCTTCTCATTTTTTTTTCTTTTTTTTGCTGTTCAGCCTTTTCTTCTTATTCCTGTGCTCCTTCCCCCCTCGCTCTGATCAGTCAGACTTCTCCTAAGTCCTGATGTGTTGTGACTGCAGCTGACTGACAGCACTTCATGCCTGACACACATCTCTGGGATGCAGCCCAGGATGTGTATTTAAGAGCAAAGCTGGATTGTAAAGTGCCATGTGGGAGTCTCTGAGAAAGGAGTCAAAACACCGTCAAGCCTATTCTTCCTGAGAGGAATGGAGATGTTGTGTGGAGCCTGCTGATGCAGGAGAGGCTCTGAAGGCTGGGTAGGAGTCATCCTGTCCCTTAGGCACTGAAAGCTGCCATCAGCCCCTTTGCAGAGCCAGGGCAAGGGTTGAGGGGAGCTATGGAGAACCAACCTCCTTTTCTGGACTGGTGAAGCTACTTTGGAACTCACAATGGGTTTATCTGGATGACATGGAGCAAGCAGAGGAGTCACTCTGTACTGCATCTGTTCTGGGTACAGGGCATGGCACCCTGTGGTGGCTGTTTCTGGTATTTTGGCAAGGAAAGGTGAGAAAATTTGGGCTGCAACTGGAAAGAGGGAGTTGATTCATGACTCTTTCTTCCATCTCCTCTTCATCAGAGGACTTCGGATATGATGTTTCCCACCTTCCAAAAATTTGTTTCTTTCCCCAAACCTGGAATGGGAGGAGATCATGGAAATGTAGAATAGTTTGGGTTGGACAGGACCTTTAAAGGCCATCTAGTCCAACCCCCTGCAGTGAGTAGGGACATCTTCAACTAGATGAGATTCCTCAGAGCCCTGTCCAATCTGACCTCAAATGTTTCCAGGGATGGGGTATCTACCACCTCTCTGGGCAGCTTTTGCCAGTGTTTGACCACCCTTATTGTACAAAACTTAATCTTTATATCAAATCTGAATGGACTGCCCTTCAGTTTAAAACTGTTTCCTCAAGAGATGTGCTGGCAGAGCTCTAGGTGGACTCACAACTCTGAACTACTTTGTTCTGCCACCACACTCATCTTGTTTCAGCCCTGCATGGGCTCTTGGGCTATTTTTGGAGTACATGAGAGCATTTCCCACAGAATGGGCCCTGATGAATTTGCAGAGAGTGGTGCTTTGCTGGGAATGAAGGAAGGCTGTCCTGGCATGGAGGACCTGGGTGAAGTAGAAACAGCTGTTGTCCTCCTCTCTCTCAAGCCACCTGCAGGCTCAAGGCCACTTGCCCAAGCTCAGCAATTATCTCCTGGGGCTTGGAGCCAGTCTGCTCTGCTTTCCCCCAGCCAATGCAGGCTTTAGAGGAGCTGGCTGGGCTGGAAGGTCTAATTTGTACTTGGAGGAGGTCTGTGGTTTTGAGGGCCATCTTTAGCACCATCAGGTCAGCATCTGCTGCCTGCCACCTCCTGAGTTTTCTGCATGTAGAGCCATCTCTGCTCACTGATAACCTTCTGAGTTTATCTCCCTGTCTTATGCAAAGTCATCTAAAAATCCTTTTTGCTGGCACCCCTGGTGACCCCAGGTGCTCCTTGGAAATCTCTTGGAGAAGTAATCATCCCCTTTGGATTGCAGCATGAGTCACCTTCAGTCCCTCTGACAGTCCCAATTTTCTTGTGTGGTTGTCTGTAGAGCACCAAGAGTCAAACACAGTTGTAGGATTCTGGTTTGCAGAGTTTTCTTCACCTGGGAGAAACCAGCAAGGTGACAATTTGTTCCTCGATCTCTTCACCTGCTACCCTGTTCCCTGGTCTTCTGGTGGTTTTGACACTTCCTTTGGTGGAGGGGAGGGATAATACCTCAGTGTAACTGGTGCTGCTGGTGGGAGGGGTTCTCATTTCTGTAGGTGGGGAAGAAGCACATGGGGATTACAATGAGAAATGGGGACTGATTTTGGGGTCTTTGTCTCCCCCCACATAGCAATAGTGTTCCTCTGTCCTGCCATGGGACCAAGAGGTATGGGTTGAAAGAGATCTCAGGACCTGCTTGAAGCACAGGATCACCGAGGGCCTTCTTGACTTAATTTGACTTGATTACCCTGCTAGTTTTTCTGCTGTTTCTTAATGCCTCATCTTCTTTCATCTGAATCCTATTCATCTCCAGCTTTTTTTTTCCCCCTTTTTTTTCTTTCCTTTTTTTTTCTTCCTGTTTTCCCTTTTTCCAGCTACAGCACTAGTCCCTGGAAGAGGTGTGTGTTGGAGCTAAACTTGCTTTACTCCTTACAGACACAACCCTCCAGGCATACTGCAGAGATGCTTCTTGGGCAGGTAGGTGTCAGAAGTGCACCAGCAAGGGTGAACTGTTCCAGGAGAGACGCAGATGGAGCTATGAAAATGTTCCCAACTGATGTGGTGTCTTGGTTAAAATTCACTTCAGGAGGTAGCCTGGAGCTATTGAGGGCCATCCCTTCAGATGGAGGGGGTAATTCCTGTGCAGGAATTAGCAGGCAGCACACCTGTTACTACAAGAGATTCCAGCTGAAAAGAGGAGAAGGATGGGAGGGGGTGAGAAAAAAAAAAGAAAAAAAGAGACTCTTCAATTTAGTGCAATTATCTCAATTTTCCCAGGATAAGGATCCTTGAGATATTTATCTGATTTATAAGGGTGCACAGCAAGGCGGCAGACGCGTCCTTAAAGAGACATTTATCAAGTTCTTAAGCGTGGATGAGGGGAGAAGAAAGAAAAAACAAACGAGTGAGAAGGAGACACTGCAAGGAGACTCTTCTGGACTTGGGAAGGAAAAAGGAAGTCTGCCTGCTCTGCATGTTTTCACTTGTGATTAATAATCTGTGGAGAACTGCAGAAGCAGGAGGAGGTTGGCTGGGCTGGGACAGTGGCAGAAATCCGGCTGTAGACTGGGTTGCCTTTATACTTTCAGCAATTTATATTCCGGGGATGTGTATTAAGTATTTCCTGAAGAATTTCTTTAGCTTACATTTCTACTGGGGAAATGCTGAGGGTTAGATTTATGCCAGGCCTGGAGACCTTGCCCAGTCACAGAAAAGTGCTCTGAACCTGCCTGAGTTTGGTTAAGGTGACACAAGGTTTCAGCAGGATTCATCTTGTCCAAGTGCAGATGTTGTGGGCTCAGGGAGTGCATGATTGTCTGCACTCACTTTCAGAAAGGGGAGCAGAATTCACCTGACATTCTTGGCTGCCTGCTATGGGAGGGAGTGCACTCCCCTCCATTAAAAAGACAGCCCTCTTTTTTATCTTCTTCAGTGCCATCAGACTTCCTAATTTTTCCCTCTTGCCCATATCACTGCGCTGCCCTTTAGTCCTCCTCCTCTGTACCAAATCCTAATGCCTCTCCCTCCCTCTATGCCCTGCAGCTGCCATTGTTTTCTCTGCACCTTACTAGCTAAAATGGTTCTGGAGACCTTTTGCATCTTGGAGGCTGCACCTTTGCTCTTTTTCTCATCCTTGCCTTCATATTATCTGTACAGGGAAGCAGGTATGGAAATCTTTATCTTTCCCAAAAGTGCAGCTGCCTTACTGCCATTCCTGCAGCTCCTCACAGCTCCCTTTCCCCTCCATCACATTCAGGCTTCTCGGCATCCCTTCCCAGCCCTTCTGCCTCTCTGTTGTTCCTTCACGTCTACATCCCTTATTGTTCCACCGACACTGTCTTGTCACATTGTACCCTACTCCCTTGATTTGACAATAGGGAGAAAAAAAGAAGGGATTCAGTGGACACGAATGAAATGGGAAGTGGGAGAGGAGGAGCAGAGAAAGAGAACATCAGAGGGAATAAGAGCAAATGCTGGTAGCTTAATGTGGCTCAGGAAGTCACCTGGGGGAGTCATTGACTGAGGGGTCACTGACCCTTGTGAGTAAATTTCTGTAATAAACTGGTAAAAGCACTGGCAGGCCCAAGTGATTTAGTTCAGAAATTGCTATAGTTCAACTCCCCTCAAATGCAATTCTGCAGGACTGTTAGCAAGCACAAAACCCTTGCCAGCCTAAATATGGATTACTTTTCTTTGTCCCTCAAGTTCGTCTCTTTACAGCATGGTTATGTTCTCATATATTTGTTGGAGCATGTTTGCCAGTAGCTGACCGGTTGGAAAGGATTTGTGTCCACCAGGAAAGCCTTTTGGATAAACCCTCTTTGGCTATATACCTTTTTAAGGCCCTCCTGCACACACGTTGCTCTAGGAAATAACTGCTTTGTCAACGACCAGCTAACTTCACTATCAGAGGTCTGAGTGAGGCAGCAACCCTCGGCTGTCGAACACGGGCACCCACTTGTCAACATTTTCTGTGGTTCTCACACTTCCTGCCCTCCTCTGTAATAGCTACTTCAATAAATGAGATGCAGCCTTGCTATTAGGGGAGAGATTTTCAGATCCCTGATCTCAGTGAAGTTCCTCATGGCATTAGAAAGCCAGAGATGCTTATCTGCCTGTGGTACTTAAATTCTTCTCTGGTATCACCTTCACTTACTCAGGCTGGATCTTGCTGGGGTGGGAAGGCAGCCCTTAAGCCTCCCCTGTGCTGCAAGGGTCCAGTTGCTCAGCTCCCTATTTTGGCATTTGCATGGTACAGGCACTGGTTACCTGTGTTGGTGTAAAAAATGTGAGAATTTCCCTGTTAAAAGCCCTGTTGAGATACATACATAATATGTATTTCTGCTCCGTAGAGCAGAGTAGGGGGCAAATTATATAGAGAATATCTAGCTTGTGTAGTGTTGGTGTTTGTGTAATGGGATCTTGCTCTGTGGGTAGGGGCCAGAATACTGCAAGTGGGAGTGCAGTCAGGTGCAGGGTGCTTACATTTATTCTCTTTATCTTCACCTTGGCCCATTTGCCCACCACACCCCACAGTACAGACTGCAGCACTCACGTGGGTGCTCATCTCAGCACATCCTCACCTTTACATCTGCACAGACCTGGCAGCCAGTGGCTTGCACTGTCCTTCCACCTGCACATCTGCCTCTCCAAGCAGGTCACCATCTGCATGGCTTCCCAGAAGCAAGTAAAGCATGTGCTGGAGGTATCACACTCACTACAGAAATGTCTGGGGCACCCTGGTGTGCTGTGCAGTGCATCAGCTGTGATTTCACATTACTCTAGATCTACAGGGGTGCAGTGGGTACCCTTAATCTCTCTCCCCATATGTGGGCAGTGACCCAGTGGATGTGGCAGTGGGGAAATAGCCCCAGCAGGTGAGTGTTAGGGCTGTTGGGCATCCCTTTGCAGCAGAAGCAGCCTTGCAGGACATCCCTGGTATACTCTGGAAAGGCTGATTAGTGTGTGGAGCCTCGCTGCCAGCAGCCCATTGCTACTCACCTGCCCTTTTACCACTGAACTGCCTTTAGTCATGAGCTGTGATGTGCAGACAGGAGGAAAAAAAAGAGAAAGAAAACTAGGGGACGGGAAAAACAAACCAAGGAGCAGTGTGCTTCATGTTGTTTGATCTTTGAGGAATGCTGAAGAAATCTCTTAGGCCACTGTCTCCCCGGTTGTGCTCGTAAGGAGATTATGGACCTCATGCTTTCACAGGAAAGCACCGAGCTGCTGGGCCTGGCACAGTAATCCAGACAAAGGATAACAGCAGCCTAATTAATTCTCATGTCTCTGAATCTGATAACAGCACAGTACACAGACGAGTCCGTAAGGACTTAATGAGTTTAATCGACTGCACTTGATGATTTTATTTGAAACCTTGTGCCACAAATTAAACTATTAAAAATGCACTTGAACTTGATTGGCAGCTGTAATCTGGGCAAAGTCTACTTAATCCGCGGGGGTGGGAAGCAGGGATGGATGCAAAAGGCTGGAGATGAGGAGAGTGGAGAGGAGGCTCTGCTAACTAAGGGGATTTTGGGGTGAGTTTAAAGGAAAGCTGGAAAGAAGGGCAGAGCCTTCTAGAAGCCCGAGGTGAGGGTGGGAGGGTAGGGGCTTAATCTGTGCTCACCCAACCCTGGACTGAAATGTGGGATGTGGGAAGGGTTCAAGGTGTTTTTGTCCTGTGCTCTGCCCTGCAGGACTTTCCAAGCAGCTGAAGGGGTTGTTGGTTGGTCAGAGTGAATCAGCTGCTGGCTCTGGATGAGGTGTAACAGCAAGGTTTTGCACAACTGAGGTGAGGAGGGTGTGAATCTTGGGCCCAACCTCCAAATCTCATGCACACCAGCTTGGTGAAAGGCCAAGGAAATGCACACAGGGATATTCACTGTGTCCCAGGCAGTGGTGTCACCAGTGGGCAGGCACACACAAATACTCAGTTGCTTGTCATCGGTAAAAGCTGCCCAGGTGAAAATCAGCCTGTAAAAAGGTATCTGTGCAGAAACAGACACACTGTCCTATGTGTTCTCTGCCAACTGCTGTCACTTACGTGTTTGGTTGTGCTCATCCAGTTTGCTCTCATACATAAATACCTACATACATATACAGACATGCACAAACAGTGATTTGGCTCAAAATGAGTCATTAGCCAAGGAGGGAAATAGGATGTAAGTCTGCTTTGAAAGTCCCTTGCCCCCCACTCTGCTATTTAAAGTAATTTGCAAAAGATTTGCAAAATTATAAACCAATTTGCAAATAAATGATCATGATTAATGGCATATTCTTTAGGAGGTGACAGATACGTAATAGATCTGTAATCCCCCTTATTATGCAGGAACCATTAATAGCAGTAGGTGTTAAGAGACTACATTACAGCTAGAATAGGCTTCAGCTGTACCTCTGGAGTGGAACAGGTCAAGTTTTTGTTGCTATGGCTTCTTTGCCTATTGTCATGCTCATAATTGGTAGAGAGCAATGTATCTCAGTGCCACTTGGGTTTCACAGATTGCTCACCCCACTTACCCTACCCTAAACTTTATGCTCTTTGGCAGCAGAGGGAAAGCCTTAATCTGCTGATGAGTGAAGGCACTGCACATCACCATGGCAGGAGGGGCAGGTGGCTCCTGCATCCCTGGCATCCCTTTGTGCATCTCATCTCCAGCTTTCTTCCTGCTGCCACCTGGAAGTGATAGGAGAAGGGTGATGGCTTCAAACTGAGAGATGGTAAGCTTACATCTGATATTAGGAATAAATTCATGGCTTTAAGGTTGGTGAGGCCCTGGCACAAGTTGCCCAGACAGGCTGTGGGTGTCCCATCCCTGAAAGTGTTCAAGGCCAGATTGAAGAGCACTTAGAACAATCTGGCCAAGTGGAATGTGTCCCTGCCCATGGCAGGGGGATTGGAACTGGATGGTCTTTAAGGTTTCTTCCAACCCAATCTGGTCTATGTGATCTACACCACTCCTGGGTGTGTCTTGGGGTCTCACAGGAGTACTGGGGGTGAAGGATTATTTTGGCAAACAGCTCTTGAGGCTGCATCTGTTGGGTGAGGCTTTAGTGCAGGGGGGAGAAGAGCAGGAGGGAGAGCATGCAGCGTTTTTTGGGGGGAGCCCGTGGCACACCCACACCCTGTGCTGGAGACTGAATCCCACCATCTAAAGCACTCCTCAACGACACTGAGGGATCAAGAGCAGTGCCAGTGCCTTTGATTTCTGAATCAGCAAGGCTTTGCTACATGGGCATAAGCAGATGATCCAGCAGTCCAAAGCACACACCCTGCTGTGAATCTGAACCTCCAGTGATTCCCTTCACTCAGAGAAAATCCATCCCTGACCTTACACCTTTTGAGGGGTTTAATGCATTGTACATGGATAGGACAGACTGAGAAGCTGCCAGAGAAGTTCCATCTATCCTGCTGGGTACCAGCCTGGGGCAGAGGGCAGCCTCCCTCCTGGTCTTGCTCCCTCCTGAACACACTTTCAATATGATATTGTGAATTTGGTGTATTAACAAGTAGCTGAAATGTTTTTATTTGATAGGTTGCAGCTTTATCATTCCCTCCCCCCCCCCATTTTTTTTTCATCTAACACTAAATCTGTGTCAGGTGCTGGGCAGTGCCACAGTGTGTTGTGATCTTGTGAGGTCCGTGGCACCTGCAGTGCTCTGCCACTGTACCAGGCTGTGACAGGAGCGTGGGTGAGGAAATGGGCACTGCAAGTAGTCATTGATTAGTCATTTGGTGATGCTCTTTCTAGGGAAAAAGTGTGTTGGGGAGGTTTTTTCAGGTGAGTTAACACTGAGATCCTGGCTGCTTCTCCATCTGAATCCTGGCAGTTCTAGAAAGTACTGGGATGGTAATTTAAGGTGTTGTGCATCCTGACTAATTACACTGGTCCTGGCCATAGCTGCCTTTTGTGTCTCTCACCTTAAAGTACGCTGTAAAGTTGCAACTCACTGTTAAACAGATCCTGTATGCTTTCCCAGTAGTGGATAAATTTTAATTTTTTTTTAACTGAAAGGAAAATAATTGTCATATCTTTGACAGAATAATTCTGAGAGATCTTAACAGGGGAGATCAGCTAGGGAATGGCAAAATATTTTCATCTATTTGGTGTTGTTAGTGCTTTGATTAAACAGACTAATATTTCTGAGTCTGTCACTTAGCATGAACAGCAGGATATTTTGTTAGCAGGTAATTCCCTGCCTGCAGTGGCTGCAGAAATGGTTGGATGTAAATCATGCAGTTAATAATACTCCAGTACAGAAGGCAGATGCAACTGCTAATTGTGGAGCCTGGGACGCTCAGTGAGATCACAACTGATCAGCCTCTGTCAGCTCACCTGGGCTCTCCCCCAGCCTCACAACTTGTGCCAGGCAGGATGCCGTGGCTGGTGGCACAAGGGCTGTCCCCTCTGCTGCCCTGACGGGGAATCCCAGGGGGAACTGGGGACAGAGCCAGCCCAGGGCTGTCCCCACGGCAGGGAAGCGCTGGCAGCCCCGGCAGCGTGGGCAAACAGCCACAGAGCCAGCACTCCTCAAATATTTACCCTTTGTTTCAATCTCGACCTCTTTGCCTCTCAAGATAAATAATTTAGTGTGGAAGCCTTGAAGGTTAATCTTGCATTTATTTAATGTTACAGGACACTTGGCTCACTTACAGCTAAAAGCTCCGTGTGCTGGTTGTTAGTTTATTTAATCCAAGTGCCATTTTCTTCACCCTCTTCTCTCTGAATTGCTGAAAGGGAGGAAGGAGAGGAAGCAAGGGGAAGGAAGAGTTATCTGTATGCAGCTTTTAGCTCCTGCTGCAAACTCCATCAGGAGTAGCACCCTGGGGAAACGTCGATGCGAGTGCCTGAGCCCAGCCAGGCGTGTCATCCGCCAGTCGATCCAAGGGGCGGCTCCCAGCGCCGGAGAAAAGCGGGGAAGAGCAGAGGATCTGACACCGACATCCCGGCTGCCGTAGAGCTGCCTGCCTTTGCCCAAATCTGTCAGAATTTCCTGGTGTGCCAAAAAAAAGGAAAGAAGAGACAGCATTATAGGGGCAAGGAGGGGGAAGAGGTGAGGCAGCGGGGAGGAAGAGTATGTTTGCCTTCATTGATGAGATGCTTTTTCTCTCCTTTGACTGAAAGCATCAGGTGGTCCTTTGTGGTCCTTTGCAGGAGACCTCTACAGCACTGCTAGAAGGCTAATGCAGAAGGGCAGGGTATCTGAGGGAGGTGTGGGCTCTGATTTACCTTGCCTGAATGATGTTTGTAGTAATTTCTAGCAGGCCAGGCCAAAACTTTTGTGTGGTTTGCAGCTGGTTCAGCACTGGGAGGCCAAGCAGTGGTGGGCTCAGCACCTCTTCCTGCTGCCAGGGCGAGCAACGAGGAAATGGCCAGGAGCTTCCAGGTTTCAGCAAAGGCAGAAATCAGCTTGTTGCCCAAGAGTTTCACAGTGATGGATATGAAGAGCTGTAAACTTATATGACAGTAATTTGCAGAGACTGGAGAAGACATCTCGGCATATCCCTCTCTTAGCTCTCATTTCTAGAGATACAAAAACAGTGCATGGTCCTTCCTGAGACTTTGCCAATATATCTATACTCTAGAAATATTGGACAAAGCACCTGGAAAAAAAAAAAAACAGACACAAGGAGCAGACTGGCTGCTGAAGTTGGTTTGGCTTTTACAGCCCAGCCTACAATTTTTGATCAGAAATTTGGTGTTAGCTGCTCCCTCCCAGCTGGGGCTTACAGCCAGGAGCTCAGGAGGGGGGCAAATTCCAAGATTTCAGAACAGCCTGTCTGTATTTGAGTGCAGACCCACGTGGACAGCAGGCAGGGAGGAAGCCAGTTTTTCCTATCCTCATGGCCAAGCCTAGCGGAAATGTCACTCCCACATTGTGGCCCCAGGCTGCCCTCCCAAGCTCTGGCTGAAGAAATCTCCCTCCCAACCTCAGCTTGTGCCTCACCAGGTCTCAAAAGCCACTTTGGCAAACTCTGCAGTCGTCTGGATGTGCTCCTTACCTCTTGCAGTGAGAGCTACACTCATCCACCACTTCAGAGCAACTTCCTTCCCACCTCTGTTTTTAGAGGCCTCCTCAGGCGAAATGTCTCTGATTTCTCTAAAGGAAATAATACCTACATTCAGTAGCATTAGGGCCAGCAAGGGAAGAGGAGAAGTGTCAGAGGATGCTGGCAGTGTGATCACACTAGCATGTCACCCCAGCATAGTCACATTTTCACCTGCTCATGTCGTCCAGCCCAGCTGTGACTTGCTGGTAATTACTTGCTTGTAGCTGGTGTGAGACTCCCAGTTCTCAAGGCCATCTGCTTACCTCCAGGTCCCTGCTGTGTGATCTTTCATTTGGAGTTCACCTCTGCAGTTTATGGCGGTTTCCAGGATAACGTTCCAGCTGGAGAGCCTCTCCACTCCATCTTTTCTCCTTTTAAAGGACTTTTCTCCTTTTAAAGGACTTTTCTCCTTTTGAAGGACACTTTGCATCTTTCAAAAAGCACCAACAGGATGCTAAACGTAGCCTGGCAGGATTTGACCCACAAAGGATAGCCACATGTGATAGGTGGGAGACTTGAGCATCTGGGTGTTCTTTTGTGCAATCCACATCTCAGGTAGAGACGTGAACAGAATGACCTTTCCCATGAGCTTCAAGTGCTTCAGTATTAAATGGGAAATAGCACAAGATCAATGTGTCTGGTAGCTTTTCAAAGCCTCAGTCTGAACCAGGAGAGACAGTAATAAGAAAAAGAATAATTTAATAAACAATATGTGTGGGTTTTTTTTTCCTTCTAGTGAGGATTCTCATATATGTTAAGATTGGTGAATAGGCTTATTTTTGTTCAAGACAGTAATTCAACTCAATTTTGATTTCATTTTGGTTCTTATTGGTATCTACTGGAAAGGATATGAGAATGGGGTCTCTGGGAATAGGCTTAGGGCACCTAAGTTTGACCCCTGCCTGAACTATCTTCTGCAGGAATCACTTTGCCCATGTCGTGGAGGAAGATCCCCCACCTGCTGCCTGGAGATGCCCTGCATGTGTGAGCAGTGTCTGGAGGTAGGAACACCTGGGAGAATGGTGAATTGCAATTGGTGGCTGCTTTGTAATTCCCCCCACACTGGAAGAGGTTTGAGCTAAAGTTTTCCTAAAGGCAGCTGGGAATTCACAGCCCTGAGCTGTGGTTTGGCTCCTAGGACCTTTGAGAAGAAGTCACATGGATGTGTTCTTCAGACATTTTTGTGTCAGCCTTTATGTACCACTTGCACAGTTTAACATTTTAAATCATGACAAACACCCTCCCAGTCGAAACAGCTTCTATCAAACTGGCACTCACTCTCACAACACCCTGCCACCCACGAGGATGTGCTGATTGCTGCCAACCTTTTGGCAAGCTCTTTGCTTTTGTATTAGGACAAGGTGATTGACAATGCTTTGTGTGTCTTGATAATGGAGAAATGTGCTATTTAGAAAGAGAAAAATTCACATCAGTGTCTCCCCAACATGATCTGCTGACTGCCTTTTCCTTCTCCCCCCCCCACCATATTTTAAAATATATATCAAGCCCTAGACAGCTGCAGTGGCTGAAGAAAGCAGCTAATTCCCCTAACAAGTCTCTTGCAGAGAGAAGTGCCAGCCAACCCAACTCTGAACATGGGACTGTAAGTGTGTATAGGATTAGAGGCATATCTGGTGGCCCAGATTCCCCAAAGCCAATTAATGACTGTTACAGAAGGAGGATTTTCTTTCTGAGGTTAGAAATGCATCCTTGAGTCTGGAGGGGGAAATTTAAAAAAAGGAAGGAAAAAAGCTAGAAGAGCTCAGGACTCAAAGGGAAAGTTCAAAGGGTTGGGATTTTTTGCAGCTGGAGTTCAGAAGAGAGGGGTTTGTGTGAGTATGTGTGTTTCTGTACTGCTCTCTTCCTTCCTCCAGCTCTGTTTTCCTTATTGATCCCTCTCGTAATATGATTTCCCTCTGGTATAATTGAGCGAAAAATAACTGAGAGTAAAGTCTTGTGGATTTGCCCCTGACCGAGTGTTAGTCTTGTCCTAGATGGCCCCAGACCAGCACAGATGCCAGGTGCTGTTCAGTGCTGTCCCTCTGAGCCCCGTGGCAGCTTTGGAGCAGCCCTAGGAACTCAGATGTGAGGGGCTGGGGCTGCTCTGCAAGGCAGGGAAACACCCAGCTCCTCTCAGTCCCTTTCTTCCCCTCAGC
Organism: Dicaeum eximium; assembly: GCA_013396995.1. NCBI lineage: Eukaryota > Metazoa > Chordata > Aves > Passeriformes > Dicaeidae > Dicaeum > Dicaeum eximium. The sequence goes on along the minus strand of VWZP01004035.1, from coordinate 449,890 downwards.
AATGTGAAAGTGGGGTTCCTGGGGAGCAGAGGGATCTGCTGGAGTGCTCTGTGTGGCACCAGTGGGCAGTGACCGTGCTGGACCCAAAGGTGGCTTTGGGAGCCCTTGCTGTAGGTTTGCACCACTCCACTGCCCCTCCCAGCCTCCATCCCATGGACATCCCTGTCTCTGTTTACTGAGAGCTTTGGGATCCCCTGTGATGAAGGCGTGCAAACAATTATCACTGGAGCTAGGACAGAAAGCAGAAGGCTTGTTTGTTTTTTTGGATCCAGGGATGTTTGCTCAGCTGCATTGGTGTCACTGCTAATTATTAAGACATTTATTACCATGCTTTATTTATGTGTGTGGGTGCTTGTTTACCTTTCCCTGAAGCCTACAGATTTAGTTGTTCTTGAAAAAGGGTTTTCGGATCCTCAGTAGGATGGTTGGTGAGTCCCAATGCTCCCACTGAGGGGTAGGGGAGTGAGATATTTTTGGTAGTTCAGGATTTACTACTTTCACTTCTATTCCTTTATTCCCAAGAGCTGAAATTTTTTTAAGTTCCCTGGAAGAATATGGGACGTCTGCTCTGCTCTTCATTTTTTACGTGTCCCTCACCCTCTCTATTTTAATCAGAAAATCCTCTGCTCAAGAGGCTTCTCTCATCTCAAAATACAGCTTGAAGTGCTGGAACAGGGGAGATGGCTGGTGCTGAGAAGCTCTCTGGGGGCCAGGGCAAGGTGAGGGATTAATGAAAGAGTTCTATTCATACAGACCATTATGAAAAGTGGAGTTGAGGCTTTGCAGGTGCGATGTGGGGATGGGGAGATTAACTTCTGCTGAGGCTTATGGCTGGGATCAGGGCAGGTGCAGCTGGCAGTAGGTAAATAGAAAATATGTGAGCTTCATATTAAAAAGGGGCTCTTATGTGGAGAAAGCCTTGAAAGCTGTTCACCTCTGCCCCAGCCCTGCTGCAGCTCACCATGGAAGCAGGAACACGGAAGGATGTTTTTTCTTGAGGGCTTATGCACTGCTTTTGCTGGACCTTTTCAGTGATGTCCTGGTAAGGAATGGGCGGCATTGAAATTATCTCCATGGCAACAGCTATGGAGGGCACAGATGAGGTGGTTAGGACAAGGATATGAGAGTCAGGACTCCTGGTTTCTGTTTTCACGGTTCATGGTGTGATCTTGGGACAATTGGTTCAATATCTGTAACGTGGCATTTACCATCCCAGCCCCTGTAAGGTGGTTAGAGATTGAGGGTCAAAGGTGTCTGCAGGCAGAGCAGGGAAGCAGCTCTTGAATTCCCACTGATTCCAATCCCAAACTAGGGTGTCCTGCTGCCAAGCAGGACCATCTTTAACTTAATGATGAGGTGTCTTCTTCCCTCATTCTTTTCCCACTCTTGCCTGGTACCTTTAGAGCACCTTTTCCCTGATTTGCATGGATCTAAACTGGCTTGTCCTGGCAGAGTGCTCAGAGCCTCTGTGGCTGCGAGGTGACATTATGCTGGAGGGATGGGATAATTTCAGGAGTGTTTACATACATCTGCATTCCATATCGGCTCCAATTTGTGCATTTGTCAAAACCAGCATGCTGGTATTTCTCAGAGATTTTGCTTTCCCTTAACCTTTTCTGTGCAGAGCAGAGCAGAGCAGGGCTCTGTCCCCTGGGCAAAAGCAGAGCTCACGTGCAGGAGCTGCCTGCCTGTCCTGGCAGCTGGGGGAGGCCTTTGATAGGCTCTCAGCTGGGTGCAGAAGGATGGGCTCTGGGCTCCCCCGCTGGGATTTCTCAGCTCCAGAAGCAAGGAAAGGGCTGTGGCCATCCTTGCTTCATCCCTTACATGGACATATGGTGCAAACTGCAGCTGCAGCAGAGCCAACTGCTCTGTGCAGTGAGGAAGGGGATGCTGGCTGGTCCCTCCACCTCCCTATCCTGCTCCATCTTGGGCATCTACAGCACAGCAGCCAGGGGACTGAGCAGGGAGAAATTTGTTGTGTAGCAGCAAATAATTCTAGCTGATCTTTTTTAAGCAGGTGGTGTTTAGAGGCAGCTTGCCTTGCCTTTCTTTGTTTTATTGATTTGAGGTTGCTGCAGAGTTGTTCAGGTTAAAAGAGAGAGGGGAAAAAAGCAGGCAATGGGGACAGACCTGGGGGATCTTGGAGCTGGTGCAGAAGTCTTGTCTGGATTCTCCATTGAAAGGCTTTGTGGGTCATGAAAGGAAACTTGATGTAGTGTTGTGGCTGTGGCTCTTTTGGTAATGATCCTGCAGCTAGGGAATGTGCATGGGAAAGATGTGATGCAAAAAGAGAGGATCTTCAGCCACATCCTGCAAGTACCTCCCACTTTGAAGCCTGCTGTGACTGCACACCCTCTTTGAGCCTAAAGGCAGAGCAGTGGCCAGCCCAGGGCTGCTGAGCTGTGTGGTGCTTGCAAACAGAGAACTTGTACTTCCCAAGCCAGACCTAAATCACCCATCAGGTTGGCAATGCTCAGCTGGGTGAGGAAGCAAGACCAGGGTGCTGGCAGATGCTGATGGTGTAGCTGGGACTAAGGGCTGGAGACATCTGACTTGTTTGGGACTCTGGGTGCTCCACCAGAGAGCTTCAGTGAGATTTAAGGTGTACTTGTGGGATGTCAGGGCATGGAGGTTGTCTGAGGAAGGCTGGGCACCCCAAAATCATGGGCACCCTTATTCAATGTGCGGAGTTTAGTAAGGAAGCATGTGAGCCTAGTCAGGAATCATGAATGAATTGGGTTTAACTCTGCTCAGGTGGCACCATGACCTTGTCAAAGAGCTGGTCTCTCAGGGAAGGAGGTGGGAACAGGCCCAGCACACCTACAGGACTAGATGGGCTGCTCTTCTCAGGAAAAATGGCTGTGACTGGTGAAACCAATTTATCATTATAGGGTGTCTCTTTCTTACTACCGGGGCTGGATCCTAGAAAGCATGCAAAGCACAGTATGCAGAGGCTAGCCATTAGTTTAGTTCTTATATACTGGGGTGTAACTCTGAGAATTAAAAAATAACATAGAAGTTGGCCAGTTCCCAGTAAACAGTGGTTTGGGAGGGATGAGAACATCCTTTCCTTTCAGACCAGGAAACACAGAAAAATAGATCTTCTGTTATCTCTTCCTCTAGAGAGCAGAGCTGAAATGACATGCCTCCTCTTTCCCCTCATTGCAGGATTGCTCTGATTGTTGTGATGATTGCCTGAATCCACAAGAATTTTAAGAAAAATACCTTTTGATTAGTCAGCCCAGCCTTGCATGAGAAAACCAGGCATCCCCAGTCAGCCAGGTAAGCATCAGCTTTCCCAGCCTGCTGAGGGAGGAGGATGCCCTGTGGAGCCAGTGCCAGGGTTTGGGACAGAGCAGGCTTGGCTCCCAAGAGAGTGCTCTTAGAAAGTTCTTAGAAAGTTCCTCTTAGAAAGAGGAAAAAGGTGATCATGAAGAGGAACACAAACTGTACAGATGATAGCAGCGGCCATGTCTAGGTACTGCTCTCTAAATGAGCCTTTTCTGGGAAGAAAGTTGCATCAGCAAATAAGAGTTGGCATTTACCAAAGCCTTTCCAGTTGCACGTGTCATTCCTTCACTGTTGTGGGGTGTGCTGCAGCCAGCCTTTCATATGTCTGACCAGTAATTAATTAGGAGAGGATCAAGGCTGATAATTCCCTGTAATCCCTTCTCTCTCATCTTTTTGCTCCATAATCCTTTTAATGCTAGCAACCTGGGGGGTGGGGAGTGGCAGGGGCAGCGGGGGAAGCCTGAGCTGTGGTGTGGTGCTGGTGCTGTCAGAGCCTGGCTCTGTGATGCCAGAGCATCCCTCTGCTTCCCTCCAATGGCATCCCCTGGGGGAAGCACCCCAAAGTGGGGGCAGCTCACAGGGCAGCACAGGAGGGGAGAATTGTCCTGTGGGGAGAACAGGGTTGGGGGGCAATGAAGCAGGGGCAGGGCAGACAGCAGAATCCCTCATTCTCCAAATGCTGACAGATTTCAGTTTAACCTCGGGATCTTCAGTGCTCAGATCTCTGCAATGACCATTAGGAGATCCCTTATCTGCCTCCAGCTCTGTGCCATCCTTCTTGTCATACCATGAGGACACTTAATCAGTGCTCTCCATCACTCTGTGATCTGGAGAGGGACACTGCCATCCGAGGAGGTCTGATGTCTGCACAGGTCCAGGTGTTGGCAACACAGAGATGGGGAAAGAAGTCCTGGGTAGGGAGACAGATGGGAGGACGTGGCTGTGGGTAGAGCCCAGAGCTGCTGCTGGGTTCAGGTGTGTAGGGGAGGAGTGGTCAGAAATGGTGGGTTTTGAGCAGAAGAGGTTTAGGAAATGAGAAAGCTGGCATCTGATGTGGCAGTGACAGCTGTAATAGCTCTACACTTCCGTATGAATTAGCCAACGTAAGTACTGCTAACACTGAGCCTCCTCTCCTGCCAGGTCAGGAGGAAATGGAGAGTGTTGCCAGCCTGCATGACAGTGTTTGGGTGTTGAGAAAGCCCAGCCTTAAATCAGCCTCCAATCTACAGGAAAGCTGTTCATGTTCCACAGCCCAACATCCTCATTTCCCTCTGACTCAAATTTGTTAAATACTTTCTTCCCCGACTGGAAGAGGAGATGTGAACCTGACGATTCCAGGGTCTAAGTGGGTCTGAAGGGCCTTTTGTTTGATCAGAGCTGTGGTTATTACCCCTGACAGTCACAGGCAAAGAAGTCTCCAATGTGTGTTTGACTGAGTTAAGGTGCCTTTGATTCAAACTTCTCTTTATCCCATTTAAACTGCAGATCATTTCCATTCACAGTGAGAGGAAACTAAATAATTCAGTGCCAGACAGCAGCATCAATGCAGCTGGAGGTATGGGATGCCTTTTCCATGCAGAAGACATGGCCTTGCTTGCTTGAGGGGAGGGAGTTCTGGGAGATGCAGGGCTCTCTGGGCTGGATGAAGGTTTGACCCACAGTAACATATCGTGATGGAGCAGCTAGAAAAATGCATGTGATGCTTTATAGACTGAACAAGGGCCATGTGCTGTCACAATCCCTAAATCCCCTCTCTCTGTGTGTTTAATAACACAGATGTCTATAAAGTAAATGCCAGCTGATTATCAGAAAACATGTTTGCTGAGCATGAACAACTGTAATAATCGAACACCAGAGATAAACACTGCCTATATGGTTTTGTAACTTCAGAGGGTTATAATCTGCAGTGTACCAAAATAATAAATGCCCATCAACTAAACTCTTTTGCCTCTGTATCACAGTGCAAATCCAAGCTGAGTCCCTAGAACTGTTGATATCTAATGGCTCCTACCTTGCTTACATAATGGATGTAGGTGGAAGTCTGTTTCCTGGGTCACATACATTGTCTTTCTCATTCTTGTCTCCCATGGCTGTGGGTGGGCTTTCACTCAGCTTACAGCATGACCACCAGCACAAAGGATGGCCAGAAACATGGTGTCCACAGCACCCAGCAGCCTGGAGCCTTCCTCCATCCCACTCCTTACTTTGCAGAGATGTAGTTCACAGTGTTTGGAGATGACCATGGGTATTCACTGCAAAAGTGAAATGACCTGCAAAAGCAAGCTGGGGAAGCCTCTAGCAGGATTGCAGCTGTTCCCAGCTGAATGACCATCATCTGACCCAAACAGGGCCATTTTCTTCAAGACAGTCATCTGTGTATTCCTTTCACCTCTGCACATAGTTAGGAGCACGTGGGCTTCTGTTCATCCAGTCTTTGTGCTGAACTTCAGCTCTGCTGTGGGCTTTTTTCTATGCATCATTTAAAATAGCAGAGAGTTAAACATCTATTTTAAAATAGCTTTGTTAAAAAAAGAAAAGCTTACTCCCCATGGCAATCAAAGGAAGAAAGAATAACCTCCCTGCAGCACCCGCCAAGTTTCAGGTGAAGGGGAATATGTGAGAAATAAACACGGTGCCTCTGCCTGACACTTCCGATGGGGTCAAGTTTTTCCTGCACCATAATGAGGTCTTGTTAGGAAAGTGGGAGCAGTGAGGTATGCTCCTTTCTCTTGGATCTCTGCATTTCAAGCTGCCTGCAGAAGGAGTGTGGCTGGGGATGGGAAAGAAAAAAAAATTACTTGTTAGATATTTCTACCTTGGGCTTGGATGTTCTGAGGATACAATAGTGAAGAAAGAAAAGATGGGAGCAGGGGTAGCAGGAGGCCAGGCAAGCTCTGCAAACAGTGCTCATCTTCCCCCTCTTTCTGTTTTGTGCCAATCTTTGCTGGTGCCTCCATTAGATGTTTTAACTTCACTTTCTGTGATGAGGAACCTGGGAGATGTGTTGGCAAAAGCTTTGCTTTCCTGGCAATAAGAAGGCTATACAGATTTGGGGGCTCTTGTGGTATCTAAGTGGATGGGGAGGGGGAAGGAATCCAAACTTTCAATCAAGCCCTGCCAGCTCTTTTCCATTCGAGAGGAATGAGGCTTGCCTTGTTAAAGGCAGAGCGCGAGTGAGAGCGGGCAACGTGCCAAGAGCCATTTGAGAGGCAGGTGAGACTTTCTGAAGTAAGAAATATCCATTCCACTCTAAATTGAAGTGTGTTAAATAAGGATGCTGTTCAGTGCTAATAAGGCAGGGAGCGAGCTGGAGAGCACAGCTGGGGTTACGGCTCTCGCAGAGCGCAGAGGACCCGCGCTCGGATTTGGCCGCGGCTCTGGCTGCGTGCAGGGAAATGAGCTCCAGGCAGGTGTTGCCCTACTTCCTGAGGATGCTCATCGGTCAGCAAAGGCACGGCTTGCTTGACTTAGCTTTTTTTTTTAGCATTTGAGCCCTAGGGTGGGAGTGATGGGGGTTGTGGAGGTCATGGCTGAGCATGCAGAGGGACAGGGCTGGGTTTGGAGCTGGCACGATGTGGAAAGCTGCAGTGATGGGCTGGAGCGTTCCGACTTTCCACATAGGGATAGGGAAAGCTGGCACAGCACCTGCTTTCATTAGGCTTTTCTCTACCTGCAGGTCCCAACCCTCAACAGGAGAAATGCTTTCAATTTTTATTTTTAAATTTTTATTTCTCTTCTTTCTGAAAATGCTGAAACATAGAAGAGCAGATGCAAATTAACACATAAATCCAGGTTGGAGGGTGTCACCAAAAAGATAGGTTGCACAGTAATTAAAGAGCATGAAATTTTCCGTGAGATATTTTTTAGTGTGCTCTAAATAGCCAATTGCTGTTTCTTAAATATTCAGTAATTACTGTAACTGGATGCAGTTTGGCTTGGAATTTAATAAGACCTTACTGGAGAGTCTATTAGATCACCAGGAGGCTGGTGGGATAATTTAACAGTAGTGCCTGTCTCTGCTTATTGATTGTGTCCAGAAGGCAGCGCAGCGGTGTCCAGTCGATAGGGCACGAGAAGGGGGCACAAGGCACAACCTGCCCCTCGCTCCTCTGCCAGGGGGGCTGGGTGAGCCCTGGGGGTGCTCATCTCCAGGCTGTGAGGGACTTTGTGCTCCACAGAACCCTCCTTCCCAGAGCCCTCCCTTGATTTTATAGGCAGAGCAGTGAGGTGCAGGGGTGGGGATGGGTGTTTGTGGGTTTGTGCAGCGCTGCCTGAGCTGGCCTGGTGCTCAGGGGAGCCCCTGCTCTTTGCAGTGACCCTAGGCTGGTTTGCCTCTGCTATCCCAATATACTGGATCCTTGAGGTCTGTTGCCAAACCCTCCTAACCCCCCTGTGTGCATATTAAGGATGAGGAAACACACCCTGGATATTTACCTCATGACATAGTGGAGAAAGACTCTTTGGGAAAAATCCTATTTCCATCCTTGCTGGCTGGTGGTTTGGAAAACATGAGCTGCCAAGTACACGTTTTCCTGAAACAATACAGGGCCTAGGAAATGACCCATGAGGAGGGGATGTTGCTGGGCAAGCTGTGGGGTGAGGGAGGCTGGGGCAGGCGGGCAGCTCTGCTGGGCTGCCCTAGAAAGGGGCCCCATTGTCCAGGTGGATCCTTTGTGAAGTTACTTCCAGGCTTTGTCTTGGGTTTTCTCCAGGATGTCCCTGGACACCTGCTGGAAGTTGGCTCAGCCTAGGAGCCATGCCCAAAAGGCAGCAGGAATGAGGCTGCACATTACCAGGCAGAATGCCCCGGCTGGCTCTACACTCCTGGGCATCCCCACGAGCTTTCTTGCTGTACCTCAGGGCACACATCTCACAGCAGCAGATGATATTGCTCTGGCAAGCTGCTGGGCAGCCCCCCAGTCATCTCAGATATTTAGGGATTGAGAAGTTTACCAGCTCCATTTGGCTGGGGTGTCTTGCTCAGTGCTTTTAGGTCATAGATAAAATGCACTACTGAAGGACAGGCAGGATGGTTCCTGCCAAAAGCTGAGCTTGTGCAGTCCTGGTTGCTCTTAAAATACAGGCTTGGGAGACATGCTCTGCTCTAAGACAAGGAGACAAATTCCTTTATCACAGCTCAGACCTGCCCACCCAGATCCCAGCACCAATCAGGATAAGTCCAGTATGTCTAGGCAATGGCTGCAGCATCTCTTTATGCCTGGAAGTGATAAGCTCTGGTTTAAGGCCACAATAGTGGATTTGAGATTTCTATTTCCAAACATCACTTCTATAATTAGGTGGTTTTGTATTGTGTGCCTCTCCCCCAGGAAGGGAAAAAAAAAACAAACCAACAAACCTGTGAGATATTTTTGCACAAGTTCCTGCCCTCCAAAATGGAAAAACAGACTTGGAGGCTGAAACAACTCCAGCTGCTCAGCTCATTTAATTGTTGCAAGTGAGGAACAGGCACTTTAGAGAGAAATGCTTCTTTTAATTGCAAACAAGCTTTCCATGATAATTTATTTCTTTTTCTTCCTGAATAAGATTTCATCCTGACCTCAAAACCACAGCCCTTTGGATCACACAGACAGGGTGTCACAGGATTATTTTACACAGGGAGGGAGGCTCACTTTCACAAGGATTCCTCTATATTCCCACTGCTTGAGCTACAGTTGCCTGATTTTTCAGACACATAATCTAAGTGGACCTGCATCACTGGAGCCCAATTTAATGCCAAGCCATAAAGTGAAGGATCAGGAGCACCCAGCCACAATGAAATCCTGTTCACAGATTAGGGAGTCCTGGCCAAGCAGCCCTAGAAATTGAACTGAGGGACTGGACTAAATCAATTTGATTCACCCTAAGGATAGTGATGCTACTGAAATGCATAAAACAGAAGAGGGACAGATCTCCCATTTCCATGAACCTAAATAGGGGGATGAGCCATTCAAGAGTGCAACCTGACCTTTTCTAGCTGCAATGTTCCAAGTGCTGGCTTCACTCTCTGTCTTTCCCTTTACTCCCTTTTCTTTTCCTCCCCTCCTCTTCCCTTCTCTCAGCTTGAGTAGTGGTAATTTTAGGCTCTAGGTTAAAAAGAAATAATGATGGTCCTCAAAAGGGAGCTGGCTTCTATACAAAGCTTAGAGTGGAGCTGGACCAGCCACATGTCCATTCCTTGGCATGGAACCTGGATAACCTTAACACAGTTTGGTTCCTCTTGGGAAAGGGAGGGAGTAGACCAGTGTTCTTCTGAAGGAATATTCCATATAAGAGACCTCACTGGGACCTCAGGTGGAGAAAAAAGGACATTGAGATGAGTATCTTCTGAAAGAGAATGCCTTGTGCCAACCTTCCACCAAGTGCTTTGTGGATTATCTCCCTTTCACAGAAGAAATCAGTGACGTGGAGCTCGAGCATGTGCTCATTTCATGCTCTGTGGAGCAGCTCTGGAGGGGAGAGGGACAGGGAGGATGGGAGCTGATGCCACAAGCCACGAGCCTTGCTCTCATAACTCCAGAGCTTGCTCATGGGACAAGACTCCACTTAGAGGAGGGGGAAAAGCAAGCTCCCATGAAGCTTGCCGAAAAAAACCAACTGGAAAATGTGGACTAAGCACTGTTCTTCCAGCAGAGCAGTTAATGCAAGAAGGCAAAGAATGCAGCTCAGGAAAGGCCTCCTACCCTGCTCTGCTCCCACTGCTCAGCGCATCATTGCCTGCACCTGTCTGTGGCTGCCAAAAGTGACTGGAGTATGGCTGGGTCAGGGATGCCCTGATACAGCAGGAAAGCTGATGGATGCTGCAGATGGCTGCAATGGAGCTTAGAAATCCACAGCCTGTGAATGACCCTGGCACAACCTTTGATACCCGGAAAAGCAGTGTTATTCCTGCTTGAAATCATGACCCTGCTCCCTGGGAAAGCAGTGTGCTACTCCTGCTTCAAATCATGACCCTGCAGCTGCGTTTTTGATGGAGGAGGCACAGGGAGTTTACCAAACAAATTGTGTGGACATGTACACTCATACCCCACACTTGGAAAGTTCAGATCAAAGGCATCTTCTGTGGAATTTCTCCTACCCGCAATATTCTTGGAAATTGCCCCTCTGCCTGAAGAGTTTGCAAACAAGAATGACTGGCCCTTGTTCAAAACACGAGCTGTAGCTGGTGGGAGATGGCTCACCACACGGCAGCCAGCAGGACAGTCTATCATAATTCAGATGTGGCTCCATCAAATTCAAGGCAGTATAAGATGTGGAACAGATTACAGGCTGGATCATATAAGCCACAAACCACATTAAAAGTGTAGGGACAACAATAGATATTCTACTCTCACACTTCAACATGATCCTGAATGAAAGGATTTCCCCTGCCTCCAGCCCTTCTTCCCCTAAAGCAGGATTTCTGTCTCCAGAAAATGCCATCCAGTTGCATGTAGAGCCTTGGGAACCATGAGCATCTTTGCATAATAATGTCATGTCAAAGAAATTCCTGCCTGCTCCTTGTCTACCACCTGATGTATTGTGCCCCAAAATGGTTTTGACTACCTGCCACCTCAGCAACACCCGCTGGCTATGAAAGTAGCAATTGCAGAGGCAGCTGTGAAAATGAAAAGTAAAATGGGGTGGAGTAAGGAGGGGAAAAGCCAGCTCCATGGTGTGCTGAAGTGTTGGGAGGATGGAGGGAAGAGGAAGGCCAGCTGGGCATGGGTTTTGTCTTTCACTTTCCAAATGAGAGATGATGTCTCTCAAGTGCCATACAAATGAGCAATGGTGTGGAAGGGCTTTCAATAATTAGTGATTGAGAATCAGTTCATTAACAGTGATGGTCAGCATTTCTTAAGTGGGAGGAATTATTTTCCTCCAGAGAGTAGAGCCCTCTCCTGCTGTGGCCCTACCATTATCTGTGGATTTGTGTGTGTGTGTGTGTGTGTAGGAGAAGAAGGAGGAAAAATAGGGTGTTTTGGTACTCAGGGTCTGATGCTGAGCCACCATTCTGGTTCTGGCAGCACCCTCAATCCCACGGGTGCTGTGTTGAGTCCCTGGGAGATGTGGAATCAGGGCTCCCCTGCATGTCTAGAGCAGATGTAATTAAAGCCTTCCCTGCCTGCCACAGAGCATATGGGACATGTTAGCAGAGTAATTAAATTTTGTGAAGTGAGTCTTTGCTGGAAAGCTGGAGGGTGGGTCGGTGGGACCAGGGGGAGCAGCAGTGCTGCCTCTCTCACCACCTCCAGCCCTCACTCCAAATTGCTCCTTGTGTGACAAATTGAGGAAATAATTAAGTGGTGGCTTATTTGCATTATTTGTTGAGTTTGTATGTATTAAGAAATTCTGAGGAAACTGGTCAAGCTGTACAGATGTTGCAGATGAAATAGAGGCACATTTGTATGTGTGTGTGAGTTCTAAGCAGAAAGGCAGATGTGGGGACTGGAGAGCAGAAGGGGGAGAGAAGGGAATGGGGAGAACAGAAAATCTGGTTCTGGCAGACATGGGTGAAATATGTGCAGTGCACAGTAAATTTGCCAATTAGTGGAAAATTACAGGAGGATGGAAACTGCTCATGAATTGGAGTCAGTGCATGTTTCTGGTGATGGATGGAGCAAGGGGGATCACAAAGGATGGAAGTGTTGGTTTGCAGGTTTCAGAATAGGACATATCTTTTCTTTACCAGGTGAAACTTTCTGAGGCAAGATCTTTACATATTAAACTTACATTTTAATATAGTCTTTTCCACTTAAAATGAGAGAGGGCCTCTTTTCTAGAAAATATAAATAGGTCAAATAATAACTCAGTTTAAACAAAATTCCTGTCAGGATTTAATGAGTAATTTGTAGTTGTCCCACATTGAATGTTGCTTTGTTTTATTTCCCCCCCAAAGCTGAGATTTAAGGCAAATAATACTCACTTTATGCATCATACTGTTTTCTTTGGTCCAAATCTTCTGGTTTCCTCAATTGAAGTTGTTATTCACCCCACATTGTGTTTGTGCACTCTTACAAAGGAGCCAGTTCTCATAAACACTCAGGTTCCAGCAGTGATGATTGTGGAGCTTACTAATACATGGAATGGGTTTATCTTTTCCTGAGAACACATCTGTAAGGACCTACCCTTTCCTCTCTCTTCAGGATGCTCATAGAGCAAATTGTGGATTGGGAAAGCTGGAAAATGGTGACCAACCACTGACCTCTGTGAAATGATTGCTGGCTCCAAAGCTTTTGTTTGGGGCAGTGGTGAGGGAAGAGGTTTGCTCCTGTGCTGCTGGGACATGGGCATGGGGCAGCTTTCACAGAGCACAGGCAGCTCTGTTTGAAGCAGTGCTCCCTAATTACTGTCCTGATGGGTGAGAGTGCCAGCCCTCTGTGCCTGGCCCAGCTGCATGGCTGCAGATCTCACATCACCCCTTGGAAGCTGAACTGGGCAGTAGGGTGGAGGCTCTGGCCCTTCTCCCTCCTTTAGGGCACTGCCCCCCTGATGTGTTCAGCAGCCTCAGCTGACAAAGCCTGAGCACAGGCCCTGCTGTAGGGTAGCTGTGACACTCTACCTGTGACTTGTTTTGGGTTTTCAAACACATCTGAGACGTGCAAGGGAAGGGAGAGGGGGTGGGATGGGGCTTTGTTTTGGGTAAACCCTCTTGTAGTGTCAAATCTTCAGAACTGCTGAGGCATGGAAAAATATGTCCACAACAGCAATCTTTACTTGGTGTACTGGAAAAATTGCTCTACCTGGCTGTCCACAGGACCTTGGATCACCTCTGCTAGTTGGGAGAGACAAACCCGTTCTTTTGCCCTATTCTGAAAGTGATGATGAGGCAGGAGTGAGGCTTTAAGTGAATGAGTGATGCTGAAAAGTGGGGTCACAGCAACTGTTTGCCAAATGAACATTGTCTGGCTTCATATTTGTTTAGCATCTGCTTCAGCATATGCACCACTCCTTTTCTGGAGATCCCTTGCTTCAGCTGGAGGGGGTAGCTGGGACTGAGGGCACAAATCTCCTCATATCACTGCCAGTTCTCCCTGTCAATTTTTTCATTGAAAATGAGACACGCGCATATCAAAAATAGTCCTGGGCCAAAAAAAGCACCATTAGTAGTTTTGAATGGTGAAAAGTTCAGAAAGTTTCAGTGTTCTTTTACCCTCATTTCCAGTCAGAAGTTATAGACTGGAGACTCCCCACAAGTCATTAAAGCTCTTACATTTAGCATAGATTCTTCCAAAATACTGTCTTCCCCAAAGGGTTTGTTCATCTTTTGGAAATGCTTCCCTTGGTAGTTTCTCTTGCCTCTCCTGGAAGCTGCTACTTCATCTAATTGCTCAGCAAGAGCAAAGCTTTCCCTGCTCCCCATCTCATCTTGGTGGGTTATGGTTTGAGATTGTCAGGCTTTTGAGTCTGCAGTAATAGTGGATACTTTGGAGAACTGCAGTCAGTGGATCCAGATCTTGTGGGCTTCTCCAAAGTTCCTGACCTCCAGACACTCATCAGTTCAACATGCTCAGGTATCCTTGGCTATCCTTGGGTTCAAAAGGGCCAAACATCACAATATAACCTGGGATCCATGGCTGATCTCCAGCCTGCTGCAGGCCCATGGTGTGAGTTGTGCCAGCCCAGCCTGGCGTGTGCTCCGTGTGCTGTAGCCAGAGCAGCTCTGCCACATGTTGGGAAAACCCAGGTGCAATTTGGGTGGCTGCAATTTGCAAGGATGCTGTACCCAAATGCAGAGAGGAGCAGGGCCTCACCATGGCCATAAAGCTGTGCTGGATGCCCCTTTCCAATAGCACATGGCTGTATCTGGGAATGAGTTAAAGCTGTCAGAGGGCTTCTGACTCTGTCAAAAGACACAGTGAGTGAAAGACATAACCCTTTCTCCTCCTCTTTCCTAACTCTACCAGAATTAAGGGCATCAGCAGCACTTGTACATGGCAGCACCATGTCACCCCTATACTTGCTGGCTCTTTAGCAGTCCAGGGCAGATCTGTTTAGTGCAGCACGTGTCCAGCAGCGGAGGCTGCAGGACCTTCCTAGCCCAAAGGAAGACCCCCTGGCTTGAACTGCAGACCAGAAGGATGGAGAGAGTTTGTTTAATGGGCATGTGCCTCATTTGCTCAGGAGGATGAAGCTGCAAATGTCACCAGGTTATGGGTCATTTCCCTACTGTGCCAAAAATGACAGGCAGCTGTCGATATGAAGAAAAGATGGATGGGAAGGACATGATGGAGGGAATTGCCTTGTATGGGGTGATGTGGCACAGTCAAGCACCTTTCCTTCAAGGAGACCTGACATGGTGCTGTTCAAGATCCCCCATCTACAGAGCTCCTGCTTTCTCCTTGTCTTGGCTTAGATGGTAGAAACTTCATGTACAAATTACTTTGCAACATGCCAGCCTGACAACTGTAGTGAAAGAAATAGGGAGCAAAGAAGAAATATGTAACTAGGTCAGTCTGCTTCACATTACAGCTTCATCCTTTACCCAGGGAGGAGTTGTGGTCTTTGCCCGCCCCTCGCTGCTCCCATTCAGTCACTTGATGGGGTTTCCATCTACTTTGAGCCTCCAACCTTCAGATCAAGACTTTTTCTTTTTTTTTTTTTTTTTCTTCCTTCCTTAACTTGGCTTTCACATTCGACTTTGCTTCTTTCAACCTGTCTTCAGAGGCTCACAGTGGAAGAAACCTTTTGCTGTGTTTAATTGTAAAAGTTCCTTCCCTATAAAAGTCTTGGCAAACTGGGCTGGCTCAGTGGTTAGTTCTTTGCTCTCCTCCTTGCAGGGGCAAAGTTCAGTTACTTAGCATCTGGCTGCTTGTTCCTTAATCCAAGAAGGAGTTTTTAATCACAGTAGGACTGGATGGTTTGGCTTATTCACAGTAGGGCTACAATGCCAATTGCTGTTACGTCTCTTGCTCAAATATGGCCTGGATTGCTAGCAAAGTTTTAACTGTTTTGTGGCCAGTGATGAGAAGTGTCTGGGTTCAACCTGTGTGTTGATGGGTGGATGTGCCTATTCAGTACACACAGCCAGGCAAGGAGCACCAGGGCATTTCCCATTGCCCTTTTTGTACCCTCCCACTCTTAGTTTGTGCTATTTGCCAAAGACCAAGGAATGCATGGGGTGGACAAGGTCAAGCCCTTGCAGATGTCCTTGAAGTCTGAGGAATGCAGACAGGGACTGGTGTGTCTTCCCTGTGAATCCAGAGGCAGAGAGCGTCCTGCCTCACTGATCCCTCTGCACATTCCCCTGTGGCCAGATGAGCAGGGCTGTCCTACTGCAAACCTTTCCATCTCCCTTGTGTAAAGCCCTTCCACACAGCATTTTGGCTCCCCCCACCAAGGCTACAAACTTCCCCTTCCTTGTGATAATCCTCACTGATGCCTTCCTGTGTTGTCCTCCTTTTCTTCTGCTTTGTTGGCCCAAAGCTGGAAAGACAAGGCAGCCCAGCCAGGCTGCCTTAATTGGCTTTGGAAACGCTGCTGGCTTGGTATCATGAATACTATCACCAGTATGAAAGTAGAGATGGCACATATGGGCTGTTAGTAAGCATGTTAATTATGGAGAGGTGCTGCACTACTCACTGTGGGCTAGGCCCTGCCCTCTGGCAAGTGGCACTGTCACCACTGTGCCCTCCCTGCAGAGCGCGTCCTTCCGCCCGTCCATACGTGCACCTGTGCCTGTGTGGGGCAGCTTTGTCCTCCTCTGGGACTGCATCTGACACCAAAAGGCAGCCATACTTTGGGTAAGGCACTGGAAATCATCAGGAAGAGGAGCTCTGCTTGTCAAATATTAGTGAGCATTCTATGGGCAAAACTGATTTTTTCTTGTTCTTAATGGTTCTAGTACAACTCGGGCTCAGACAGTATTTGCAAACCATGGGGAGAAAAAGATTTAAAAACAACAACAGAAGAGCATTAACAGGAAATAATCTCATCAGCCCCAACTCTCCAGCAGTGCTGAAGACAAGAAAATGATGCCTTTTTATTAGCTTTATTGTCTTTAATTAAAGCATTCAGCAGAACCCTCTGATAATGGACTGCAAGTGAGGTCGGCAGCATTTGTAATAGCACAATGCAGAGTTCAATTAAGTTGCACTTTTGTAGCTTTTCATCTCCAGTTTAAACAAGCTCATGATATATACAGAATGATTACCTTTCTGAGCCAGAGGAAAAGAGGGGGGGCACAGGGGCTTGGGAGACAAATCACTTGTTGCTGTATAACTGATGTTATAAACCCCCTCCATTTCCTCTCAGCATATTCATGTGTTCAGTTAGCTTGGAGGGCTGGTTGTAATTTGGCTGCTATATTGCATCCATTAGGTATGGCTTCCTATACCACAGTTTCTATCACTGTGGGTAACCACTGCAGGTTTCCTAAGCCTGAACCTTTAAAAAATATATTTTGGTGGTTGCAATATCTAAAGAACTCCAAACAAACATGGGGATCAGAGATGGCAGAAGAAAAGGTCAGAGGTCCAGGTATAACCATTTGAGCTGAAAGACTGTGGATGATTGACAAGCAGTTGATATTTGCTGCTCCTTCTTTTCCTTGCTCTTTTGAATTATTGGTCATAAAACACCCTGCAGTCACACTCTTGCTGTGTCAGAGAGAGAGAGAAGCCAAGAAAAGACCCACATGGCTAACACTTAACTTTATCTTCACCATTAAGTAATGCTAAATTAGAATGAAATCACTCTGGTAATACAGGTGACAGCTATATGGAGACCAAATGAATTCCCTATGATCAGTGCAGTTAAAGAGGCACATTGGCAGAATTCATGATGATGAGACACTTGCTGAGCATATAACTCCTGTGCACACACAGGAAACTCATGGTAAATCTGGCTTGTGGTTTATGTCAGGCTTCATATTAAAAAAAAAAAAAAAGTGGCTTTTAAAGCCTCTGCTCAGTTTCTCATGTCTCCAGCCCTGATGTAAATTTGCAATAACTGAATTGCACTGCTAACCTGCTATGGTGGAGAGGAACGGATGTGAACGGGAAGCAGGGACTTTACTGAGGCCTCTGGAAGAGATTCTGGATGCTGCCTCTGCTGCCACCCAGAGATGGTCCTTCATGGCCTGGTACAGGAGCCATCACCAGTGGGACTGTCTCCATGGATGGCAGTGGCAGCTCACAGCAGCCAACAGCTCCCTGTGTACAGGATCTGGGGTGCCTGCACATAGGGATTGCCATGAAGGTAATGTGGGACTGTTTCTGGGACACTTATGGCCCCTGTTGATTGCTGTAGCCTTATATGAAAGAGAGGATTGAACTGTGCGTGGTCTCCATCTCAGCTGTCCTCACAGGCCATGTCCATGTCATTTGCTGCTTCCATCATGTGAATAAAAGCAGTTTTTGAATAGGGGTCTATGCCCACAGAGCTTTAGCATGTGGGTTGTGCTTGCCAGGATGCTGAGGCCTGCTGTGGTGGTCAGTCTGTATTTATGGCACAAGAAAGTCCCTTCTCTTGTGCTGACTGTTATGCTGTGGTGCCCTGTGCTTTGTCACACAAGGACAGTACCCTTTGCATACAGGCAAAAATGACAGCATGATACAATTATCTCTGCCTCCTTACATCCTGGTTATACCTGAAAACAGTTATTTTTTTGGT
Organism: Dicaeum eximium; assembly: GCA_013396995.1. Lineage (NCBI taxonomy): Eukaryota > Metazoa > Chordata > Aves > Passeriformes > Dicaeidae > Dicaeum > Dicaeum eximium. Next base: position 432,010 of record VWZP01004035.1, on the reverse strand, counting down.
GTTTTTACCTTCTCTCATGTAGTGCAGCTATGTACTGTTAAACAGCTGTTCAGCTCCACCCTAGAAAAATAGCTTCAATAAAGTGCATTTCCCATACAGGTCATATATTGGTTAATCCATTCTTTTGGGAGAACTTCCAGACAGGAAATGTGGAGGCAGAGGAAGTTGTCCCAGTAGAGCACAACAACAGTTAAATTAAATCCAGCCCTGGCTCTCACTACCTGCCATTGTTACTGGAATTAAAAGAGAAAGCAAAAGGACTGAGCTGCACTGGGGCTGTGTCACTGCCACTGCTGAGTGCTCCATCTCACGGGGTAGCTGTTGGCAGTTTTATCCTGGAGAAGGTGAATCAAGTTTTATATGGTAACACCTTAACTTCTGTGATTCAACAACTGGTCTTTTTTTTTTTATTCTTTGGTTAAAACAATAGGGCAGTGCCATACCTATGCTATATTCTAGTCTCAAGGCATGATAGATGGGTAAAGGGGGACACTAATGTGACCAGCCCCCTTCATTCATGATGTTAGATGAAACAGCAAAAGGCAAAAAGGAAAACACATTGGAGCTATCTAGGAACAGAACTGACCTCTGGTAGATTTTAGAATTCGAGGAGGTACAAAAGGGGTTGCCTCTGACTGTTCCCCCTGGATCAGGTATTTCACCAAACCTGTTTGGGCCCATGGATATGACTGGTCATGGCAGTCTGCACTTCTGTGCAGACCCAGAGTGTTGTGTGCTCCACATGGCTTTGCTGTTATTGCACCCTGACTGCTGCTGAGACAATTTCTTGCCTATTAAAATGCAGTTAGGGCCTGGAAAGCGGCAGTGTAAGAATGGTTTATCAGTGCTCCATAGCTATTTGCTCCAATCATCCATACCAAAGGCCTGAGAATGCTCCCACAGAAGCCAATAAGACTTTTCCCATTGACTTCAAAGGCAGCAGAGAGCAATTTAGCTGCTGCCACTAGACAAAGCAGGTTAGGCTACAGCTGGTACTTCCACAGCTAACTTGGCTCTGAAATCCTGACAATCTAAATGTATTTTTGCTACATGGGATGTTTAAAAATAGACAAGACAAAGTAGCGGGGAAAACAGATTGCTGGGAATATTCCCTCCCTGGTAGATGAAATGGACTAGCTGAAGCTAGAAGGGTTTTTCCATCTCCAATGTGTACGAGTCTACGATTTTTGTCAGCAAACTAAGCACTTCTGAGCCCGAGGCAGCACAGAAAGCCGCTAAAAGCAATTTAGAGGTGCTGGTATAATAATTTCTCAATCCAAGAGTAACTTCTGGTTTTGCATATATTGTAGGGCTCTGGAAGATTCCCTTGAATCTAGTAAAAAGCAGTGTCTTAAGTGGAGGTGATTCCATGGATGGGAACTGGAAGTCACAGTATTGTGGAGGTCTTGAAAGGGCTGCTGTCCCTGCTGCCTCATGGGAGCAGGATATTGAGTATACAGTGTTGGAGAAGATCAAAGAGACAGCTACACCTAATAAATCACCAATAATGGATAACTTCACCTGCCCATATATAAGCAGGCCAACACTGTTTAGTGAATCAATGTCTCAATACTTTAAATTATCCTCAGAACAGTTACTTTGAAGGCATGAAAGACTAAGGGTGTTTTGATTTTTTTTTTTATTTCATCTTAAGCAACATGGAGACTGTAAATCAGGTCAAATAGCTTCCTACATATGAGTGGTCATCGTCTAGGTGTTTGTCACCCTCATGGACTTCATTAAAACTTGGTCAGGAGCTCCACTATTTGGAAAGGAGAAGCTAAAAGAAACTGAAAAGTTAAAAATGAAGCTCAAAAGTCAAACCCCTCAGACTATATATAAAGACAGTTTACTCAGCCCATGTACATTTGCAGGGTAAAGCAAGAGTACTATGTGAATGATAGAGGGAAGAAATGCATGAGCTGGATAAATACCATTTGCTAGAAGTGGAGCCAGTCTGGGGTATTCAGGAGAAAGGAGCAGAAACCTGGGCAGGGCTCTGCTCTCTGCTCTCTCTCTCCAGCGTGGGATTACTGAGGCAGCAGAATGCCCTGGCTGAAAGCTGGGAGTGCCCCATGATTTCAGCAGGTGATTGCAGAGCAGCCCCTGCTCAGCCCTTCTCCTGCAGTCTGGGCTGGGGACTCACTCTGCAGGGGAAGGGCCATGGCACCCACCTCAGCTCCTCAAAATGCTCTGCTGATGCACTGAAGTGGACTCCACACAAAGCTGAGTGTTTCATTAGCCAGGTTTTCCAGCTGGGAGGAGAGGCTCTGATTGCATTGACCTTAATGGGAAATTAGAGCTGTTTAGGCAGGTAACAGCCAGACAGCTGCGTGCAGCCATGCGATGCAGGCGTTCGTCTCTATTTGCAGACAAGCTGTGTGTGTGTTTCCCTTTTGCTCAACTTTTGCTGCTTGTTTATTTAGTTAATAAGAGATAGCAATCTGCCTCATAGAGCCGTGCAAACAGCAGAGCAGAGAGCACCAAAAGCAGGGCTTTTGTTAAACCCTTGCTGGCCTGACAGCACCAGTTGTGTTTCACCTGCCAGGCAAGAGAGCTGGGGGGACACACTTGCATCTAACAGAGATTTTCCCCTGGTGGAGCAGGTCCTGTCTTTCTCCATCAGTCTGGGTACAAGACTGCTGTGCTCCCATCCCTGTGCTGGGCTTAGTCACCAGTGAGAGACTGGGCAGTGTGTCACATCTCCCTGCTTCTCACATCCAGCTCGATGCAGTTGCCAAAATTTTGGATGGCTGTCCCTCAAGAGGCAGACAGGAGGAAGTGACCAGACCCTCCTGCCCGTGTTAGTGCTTTAGAGAAAGAAAGGAGAAAGAAGGCAGCATGGACAGCTGCTAAAAAACTTCTCCCTCATCCATCTCCACAGAAGGACTAATGTTGCATTTCAGGAAAATGCTCTGCCACTGTCTTGCCCTCTGTTTCTGCACCCAGCAGTCCTTGCTGAGTTTTTGAGCATCAGTCTTATGGCCTCCTGCTTTTATCCATCAACCTTAAGTGTCCCAGATGCTGCTAAGGACTGAAACACAGCTGCTGCTTTCTTGAGTTTCCAGTCTTCCCCTTTGGTTTGGCGAGGTTGTTCCCCAGCATCACCAGCTGTCCTGCCCAGGACTGGTGCTGCAGGCTTTCAGTAAACTAAAGATGGACTGAGGTGCATGAACTCATTTTAGGGGATCATCAGGCAGGCAAGAGATTGACCCCTGATCTCGGGCCTGTATTGCAGGCATATGGTAAATGTAGGTATGTATGTATTATGTAAACTATTGTCTCATCCCCATGTCTCTGCTGCCCATGTTTCACTGTGTGTTCTTTGGATGTCTGAATTGCTGGCCTGGGTGTATGATTCCTAGCACTGTCCCCAGAAACATTATTTTTACAGAGCAGGTGTTTGCACACCTGCATTTCCTTTCCCCATGCTTTCACTGCTCATATCTGGACCATTTCTTCCCCCAGTGCTCTGAGTACTTTCCTGCAGCGTGACGGGCTTGAATACTAAATAAAAGAGAGGGAATCTCCTTGGGAGCTCTCTAAAATTAACCAGGGAAGGCAGTGGCAAACATTTCCCAGGAGGCCTTGACCCAGAGACTGCTGGAGGCAGCAGAAGTCTCCCAGCAAAGACTCTCTGTAGTTTCCAGATTGGGTCCCAGTTGAGTAGAGAAGGCATTAGGGAGCCCAGCCCCTCGTGCTGGGTGCTGTAGGGACACAGGACAGGACAGAACACACACACACACCCCCACCCCTTCTTGCATGTGTAGACATTAAATCAGATGCCTTTGGATCTTCAGTTAACTGTTTTGTATTGGCTGATCCTCTTGGAACACAAATGAACACATTCTACCTAGTTTATCCTGTGCTTAGCTGCTAATTAGGAGTTTTGTAGGACATACAATTGGAGGTGTTACCAATTAGCTCAATTGTGGACCAAGACCAAAGCTGTTATTTTCTTTGTCATAGCTATTGAAAGCCAAATAAACAAATAGTAGTGTCTTTTCAGTATTTCTCCTGCGCTTTAGCACAGCTGTTCAGCAAAATAATAATAATTTCATTGTCTACTTTGCAAAACTTTATGTATAAAGCAGATCATAAAAAATCTTCACATGGTTTACTTTGCCTAATTGTTACAAACTCAGGCTGTAAATCCCAGAAGAAAGAATATATCTTACTTTAAAAAACCCCAAACACACAAAAAAGTCCAACCAAAAGGAAGCAAATGAAAATTGAAATATGTTAGAATTTGTCTGACTGTTGTTCATGATCAGAAGTTCTGAAAAAAGCCATTGGAGAGAAGTGCTTGATGTCCAGAGGAGCTGTAGTATTCATTTCACTGTGGCTCTTCTGGAAACCGAGTGTTAAAAAAAAAAAAAATTCATAGTTGCAGCAAGTTAGCAAAAATTTGAAGAACTAATTTTTTTCTATCTTTTTTAACTTCAGAAGTTTCTTTTCCAGTGTCCCAGAAAGCCACCAGCTGTGATTTGAGGTAGCTTGCTTGTGTTTTGCACTCTCCTGGTGGCCAGTTCCTCTAGGAGATGGCCTTGCCTCTCAAAGCCCTCTGTTCCATGGGAGGAGCAAGGGATGGGAGGGACAGGAGCCAGCTGATGGCATGAAGTGGATCAGGAAAAGCAAAATTAAGGGTGTCAAATGCCAGAGAGAAGACTGACTGTGGATCTGAAGCTGTGGAACTTCACAGGTTTGCCCTCCTTCACTCCCATCCTTCTCTTTCATAAGCCTCTTTTCCCTTTACCTTGGCAGCATGAACATGAGTTAAAAAGCAGCAAATGGAAACAGAAATGCCCGTGGTTGTGGTGTCCCCTAGCAGGCAGGGGTAAGCTCACAGAAGCAGGTGAGTTCTCAGCCTTCAGCAGCTCCCTTCAAAGGTCACATCTAATTAGGACAGTCCTGGATTTTGACATTATTGATGTTTTTAGCAAGTTGGTCTCTTCCAAGGCGGCAAAGAAGTCCAGCTGGGAACCCATATGGAGAAAAATATATATATTCCATAAACTTGTTATCCCTAGAAAACTTCTTGCATGTACTATGTGTGAGCTCACTCCATACACCTACTCTTCTCCACAACCCCATTTTAGACATTGCATGACAGATAGCAGATACCTGTCAGCATCTTAATATTTCTACTTGGAATCCACTGGAAGGCAGGTGATGCTCTCTTTTAGAGAGGAAAATATTCTCCTGGTCTTCCCATAAGTTTTTGGTCACTCACAACAGTCTCAGTCATCAGTGATTTCCACATTGCTTTCATGGGTGGAAAATCAAATTCACTCTAATCTGATTCTTTCTGGAAAACACAACGCAGGTGCTTGGAGATTATCACCAGTGAGTTCCTTTAACACCCTGGCAGTGGCAATACTTGGGCACAGTCCAAGATTCAGCGTTGTGTCAGTTTGAGTTCTAACTTTAAAACAATTTAATTCAGCACAGCAGATATATGTCCAGTTACTTCAGCACAGATGGTGGGGAATAAGTTATAAAGGTATTGGAATGCTGCCTGAGGTAGGTACCCATATCCTCAGAAACACAGATTGGGTGAAGCAGACAGATCTTTTCCTCCTTTCAGTTATAAGTGGAGTAATGGTGGTCATGGGGATGAATCCTGGCCCCAGGAATGCCTGATCCTTAGCTGAGGTGAAGCTACAGCTACAGCCACATATCCTTTAGCCCACCCAGGGGTGGTAAGTGGATGGCAAAGCTGCACTTTAAGCCTAGTTCAAGGTTGCTCCTGGGGAGAGGCACTGACAGCACTGCCTGAACCTGCACCTGCCTCTCCCCCCACGCTGATGCAGGCATGAGCTGATGTGCTCCAGGCTGAGCCTGCCCACACCCGAGGGCGGGTGCCCCCAGCCCACCAGAGATGCTGCTACACTGCCAGCTGGGTGCTCTCTTCAACAAAACTGTATCCCCTCACTTCCTACATTCATCCACTTGTCAAGAGCAGGCTCATTTTAACACTGTGGATTCTAAATTTTCTCTGATGTAATTATTGTTTGACACTGCAGCCTTTCCAAGCACCTTACATAAGGAAAAAGGGAGAATTAAATATGAGAAGCCTAAAAATAAAACTATTAAAAAGAGGCAGAAGCTGTTTTGTGAGCAGCAGGAATGATGTGATGCCTCTGGGAGATGGTACGTGGAGCCAAAGGAGATGTTCTGCTTTTAGGCAATCCCTTTTATTGTATTTCAGTGAAGTTCTGCACTTTTCTGAAGTTCTTAGGTGCAGGGCTTTTAGAAATGAGTCTGTTATTTCTCTTTGCTCTTGCAAAAACCATTACTTTCATACCATTTCCCAAGTCAATCTTCTTGAACAGACTGCAGCCAAAATTTCCCTTCCCTAATTAACCTGGAATGTTTTTTGAAGAAGTTTTAGCCGCAGAGAACATCAAATTTAGCTCTTAGCCTGGAGCCAAGCTCTGGGCTAAAGAACACATGTCATTTTAGGAATTCATGCAGCTGCACCTTGACATCTGGGATGTGATCTGTCGCCTGCACGCTTCCCTGCTGAGCTAACAAGCAGGAGTGGGCACTGCTGATGCTGCAGGTGGAGAGCAAAAGGTTTTTCCCATTCATTCCAGCACTTTTGTCCAAGGTATGTAAATAATTGCAGGAGACTTTTTTGACAAATGTGAACCTCTTCTGCTGGTATTTGTCCACGTGTAACTCAGTTGCCTCATTTTCCCCTCTGGGTTGATTCAGAGGAGAGCTGCTGCAGTATTTCCTGAGTTATGGTCCCAGAAGGGATGGAGTTCTCCGCTGAGCTGTTGTTTACCAGAGCTAGCTCCTCTGTCATGTGAAAAGGCAGCCAAAAGTCAGTAACATGTAAGTTTTTATTGTGTGATTTTGAATCTATAAGGTGCCCTTACAGAGCCTGGTTTACACACACCTGGTGATCAGTACATGCTGAAATGGAGGCATGGAGAGGGGGCTGGAAGGGATTGTGTGCCTCAAGTCAGGATTGGCAGAGTTTCTCTCTCTGCAGTGACTGTAGAGAAACTGACTGCATTGGGCAAGAACAGATGAACATGTAGCAAATGTCTTATTTACATCAGGTTCTTTTATGACTTCATGGTTTGGGCACTCAGCATCTGAGGCGTCAGTACCACAGCACTGTGGTCCTTGATGTGTTCCTGAGCTTTCCCTTCTGCAAAGCTGTGACTCATTTTCTCTGTTTGGAAGGCACATGGAACATCGACAGGAAGAGATGTGCCCATGATGGTATCATTCACAAAATCTAATTCAGACTGAAAAAGGGTAAAGTCTTGATTAACTACTTGTGCATCCTGTCCAGAACATCTTTAGGAATAATTGAATATGGGCAATTCATGACTTTGAAATGCTGAACCACCACCATTTGTTCCTGACATCTCCTTATGAGCTCTTCAAAATCAAAGCAGAAACAATGATACAAAGCCAGGCTACTTTGAACCCTCAAGATTAATTATTTTGAAAAACTGTCTGTTGTCCAAGAAATATTTGCAGAAAATAACTGGGAGAATAATTTAGACTAGTGATTCCTTTTGGAGAATTGTAAACATCTGGGACACCATTCCTGAGAAGGAGAAAGTAGGCAAATCCATTATTGTCTGTGACTTACTGCTTTAGCTCTGGTATCTGCATTGCTTTTGGTTTGATGGGGGTTTTGTTGGTTTTTTTGAAAGAATTTACTTAAGAAAGAAGACTTATTTTCCCTCTGGGATAAATAACCTCCCGTAATTGCACAACTCCACTGGTTTTTAATCAAGTCTGTGTGCCCACAGTAAGGGGTCCTTGGTTTTCTGGCCAAACACCAGTATTTGCAAGCTACATGGAAAACCTTTCCTCTGGAGCTACACAGCACCATAAGGTTTGTAGTTCCACAGGGGCTGATTTGTGCCAACAAGCAGCAGGGCATCATGTCAAATTCTGCAGAGTATAAGCCTTCACCCATAGCAATACAACGTGAATTTTCTAGCCATCCTATAACAAAAACCCTCTGAATGCAAAGACAGGCTGGCTTGGTTTCCTGAATTGTCTCTCAAGAGGGAGGAAAGACAGGGAGCAAGAGGGATCTTCTTGTGCAAGTGCTTGCTTGCCTGTTTGTTCTGAAACCTGCTGAAGTCCAGTTAAATAGTAATGCTGTTCAACTCTTCTTTTTGTCAATGAACTCCAGCTACTCTCAAAATGTGGTGGTTTCCAGACACGAGGGGCATCAGTAGTGTATTTTAAATCTGACAAAGTCCTGAGGGCTTCCCCATTAATTTCTCCACGAGCACAGCTATAAGCAGCATGAAGTTTCCCCCCAAGCCTATGGCACAAGGTGGAGCCAAGCTGTCATCGCAATTAACCTAAGATGACCCTGGTAGGATTGCCAAACCTTCAGGTCACAGAGCTCCAAAGGGAGCACAGTGCTGAGCTGCTTTCATAGCAGGGGAAGGGCACAAGAGCAGCACAGATGAGAACCCTGTCCCACGTTCCCCCTTTTCCAGCTAGTTTCTAAAGCAAATATGTTGAGGATGTTTTTGCCTCCACATTAATAAAATGGAGCAGTTTCATCCTGAAATCTCTCAAAGTGTCGGTTTTCACTCTACTTTGCTCTTAACTTTACTTGCTCTTTACTTTGCTTTAACTGTAAGGCTTTAGGTTTTTTTATTAATTACCAATCAAGCACTCTTCAGCTGCAGTATTAGCATGTGGGGCAGAGTTGCCTCCAGAGGCTATTTAAATTAAACACAGACTTACTGAATATATACCAAGTGCCAGAAGATCTCCTTTGGAGGGAGAAGATGGGAGAAACAGCTTTCCAGTTAACATTGCCAATGTGTTTCTGAACCAAAGGATGACACCTTTCTGACTTCAGGACATTATTGTCTTTCTCTGGCAGAACATGTGTTCTGAAAGCTTATAGCTGTGTCATCTTCAAGCTGACATTTCGTGGGGACACTGCAAGCAAGGCACAGCCAGCCTGGTTTGGGATTGCACAGGAGACATCCCAGACAGTACATGTAATTCAGCTGATATTACAACCCTGCCAGAGGCAAGGCTGACTCCAGACCCAGCCAGGGCTCTGTGCAGGTTTGCAGGTGAAGCCAACCAACCTTGTGGATGATGCACAGCCAGGGCAGACCCTGGGAAGCAGCTGAATTTTTAAATACAGACAGGTTGTGCCTGTGACCCCCTTGGATATGTGTCATGGAAAGTTTGAACCGGGCCAGGGAAGCTGAGCTGTCCCCACTGCAGGCTGTACATGGAGATTGTCTGAAGATTGGGCAGCAGCGGTGCGAGAACAAGCTCATACCTCATTGTCCCATACCTCGTCCAGCAGAACCACCAGCCAAAGAGAGGGCTCTGGAAAGGCTGAAAAGGCTCAGGGGCTCTGGAGGAAGGGCAATCAGTGCTCAGCAGCAGCTCTGTGCTCAGGCTGGTCCCTTCCCAGCTTGGTTGTGTGGCCACCTCCCAGCTCAGCACAATGGATCGGCTCAGCTCCTCAAATGGGTGCAAGCGGGCTGTCGGCCAGGCACTGGGGGCTGTTTCTACACAAGGATTTATGGTGAGCTCAGGGAGGCTCGGAGGGGGTTCTGGCTGGGAGAGAGTGGCCCCTGGAGAGAGCAGCAGATGCTTTGTGCAGCCCTGCTGTTCTGGGCCAGCATCTCCCTCCCGTGCCCGTGCTGGATGGATGCCACAGAGCAGGAAGCATCAATCAAACCTGCTCCTTACACATCCATACCACTCCCTCCCTCCATGCATGCATTAAACCTTCACTGGAACAGAATTCCACCACTTTATTCATCCCTCGGGCTGCCAATTCAAGCAGCATTTCCCAGCCTGGACCCAAGGGGTTAAGGTGGGTTGTTAACTTCAAAGCTGGGCTCTTTGGGGATCTGAGCAGTGTGGGTTATGGACATCCTTGAGGGCAGGTCCCTTCTCTCCACGCTGTGAAGAGCAGATGTGGCGTAAAAACTTCCTTTTGGGGAGGGCATGATTAATCTTTGCTTCTTAGAGGATGACAAATATATTATATTCGCTGACATGCACACGCATTCTCCTCTGCTGACGGGTGACTCCTGTCTTAATGCCAAGCGTGTGAGATCTAGCTCTGTAAACGAAGAGGAGAGCTTTGCAAGCTCATTAATGCTTTGAAGTCGCTCATTAGGAGCAGATTCCTCGGGAGCTGGCGAGCACAACACCCTTTGTGAGCATGACTTCATTTGATATTAATGTGGGTGCTGCAGCTGGAGGCATCCAGGGATGCTGTGCTGTGATTCTGCACACACAGACCGGCACGGCAGATTGCTGTGGCTGTAATGAACAGGGTAAAAAGGGGAAGTTTCTGTCCCCTCTTGTGAGTTTTCCTTCTGTCAGCATACGAATAGGTTGACCCAGTGCTCCGCTGAGCCGAGGACGTGCAGCATTCTGTCACAGGATGTCTGGAATATTGCTGCCTTTCTTCCTAGCACCTGTGAATTATCTCTGGAGGCCAGGGTGACCCCTCCAGACTGAGGAGATCTGTGTCACCCTCTTTTGAGGCCGGTAAATATCCCTTTTTGGTGCCTCTCCCCTTTCCATCAGCCCTCCAAGTGGCTCAGCTACCCCAGGGCGCAGCAATGAGCAGTCCCTGTGGAAGAAAGGAGGAAATTGCTCTCACCCTGAAGCAAGACAGGACCAGGACAGCCTGGCTGAGTATCTCCAGCAGACAGAATCCTCTGGTGAAAGGGCCTGGCAGGGTTTCTCTGTGTGATAACATCCCTGTGTGAAGGTGCTGGCCTGAGAAGATTGAGGCTGGCTGAGTTCAGAAACAGAAGTTATCAGGCTCCTGTGGCTTAAAGGCTAAAGACTTCCATGCACATGGGCAGCTGGGGGTTGTGGGTTTGAATCCCATGAGGTTCAATAGTGCTGTTTGGGTTTTTTTCTTCATCCCTAGATGATGGAAACAAAGTTGTACCTCATCCCAAAGGAAAAATAATGACCTTCCTGTACCACTGTCTGTCCCAGCCAAATGCACTAGCAGAACACCATATGCAGACAGGAGGGGCTAAGGAGTGGAACCTGGGGTGCAGAGCAAGGGCTTTAAATGTGTGCTGTGTCTGTGTGTGCTTTAACTGTGTCTGGCTGAGAGCTGCCAGGCTGTCAGAGCTGCTCCCCTCCCATGAGAACCCAGTGAGGTCAGGAGGGACCTCCCAGAGATGTTCCTCCTGATCCAGGGTTCCTCCTGCTCCAGGGTCCCTGTTGGCATCCCCACCAGTGACTGTGGTCCTTGCACAAGGGTCTAGGGTGGCACACAGGGGCTGTGCCATTCTTCACAGCCCATGAGACCTGCTCTCCTCTCCCTTAATGAGATGTTCCATCAGTTGCCGGAGACATTAAAGAAAGCAGTGAGGAGGGAATGGTGTCACCAGGCTTGGGAAGTGTCCTGGGTTGGAGCCCTGAGGGCTTGGTGAGGTGTGAGCTCTCAGGGAGGAGCTGGTGGGCCAGGGGAGAGTCCAGAGCCCACCAGGATGGCCGAGTGGTGAAGGTGTTGGACTCAAGATCCAATGGGTGCATGCCTGTGTGGGTCTGAACCCCACTTCTGGTAGGAGCCTCCTTTTCCTCCAGGTCCAAAGTTCCCTTTTGGATCACTTCAGAGCAGGGATGGGATCTATGGCCTGGGGACCTGAGGCCATTCCATGCTCCAGTGTGAGGACCCTGGTGGGACTGGGCCTCCTTGCCATGCAGGCTGAATATGTGCAGGGACACAGCCAGTCCCTTTGGCACACAGGCTGTGGATCTCCTCTTCCATACAGGGAGTGCTGAGACAGTCATAGGCTTGGATCCCACATGCTCCCAAAATAGCAACTTGTTTCTCCCATGGCAGAAATAGAAAAACCTGACTACCCAGAAGGGGAGGGAAAAAAAAAAGGTGTTGAGCACTAAATATTTTGGGCAAGTCACAAGGGGAAACCAGTGTGAACAAGTGGGTTCAGCGAAACAGATTTGGGGTTTCTGGAGTTCGTTCCTTTTATCAGCCCCGCCCCATGACCCCAGACCCACTGCAGGCTCACCCAAAGCAACATTTGGCACTCTCTGAGGGGATTTGGCAGTGTCACAACCCCCTGGAAGAAGACAGCATGGCAGGACAGTGCTCCTCATGCTGCTGGTTAGATTTGGGAAGTGCATGAGGATCCAAGAGCTGCTCCTCTGTTGCACGGTGTCACTGTGCCATGGTCTATTTTGGGTCAAGGCCTCCAAATTCTCATGAGACTTTTGTCCCCTTCCTTGTGTGCATGGATGGGCAGCAGATATTTCCCCCAGTAGAGGGTTAGGCTGCTGGACTTGCAGAGATGCTGTCAGGTTTTCATTTGGCTGCTTTGCTCCAGCCCGAGGCAAATCGGAAATGTCCTACTGCTGGGACATGATTTGAAGTGATGGTGTTAATTTGGTTAATTAGGATTCCTGGGAAGCGTGCTCTTCTTGCAAATCAGCTTACCATTGTAGTATCACTGGAAAGAGTTATTTGCTGGTGCATGGGGTTATGTATGAATTTATGATTATGATGTAGGACCATTAATTTCATGTTTGTGGCAGATGATACAGCTCAATTAAAAGTTGCACGTTGAGATCTTTGGCTCTCTCTGATATGTGGGAATCAGACAGTGGCCTCCAGGAAGTCTTAAAGGGCCTTATGAGTGTCCATATAACAAATAGGGCAAGAACCAGAGGAGAGGACAGGGGAGGAGTTACTCTGGCCCTCTACCATTTGATTAGTGCTGGGAGGGAAATTCTGTGCATATCTGCTGTAGTTGACTTGTTGCAGCTAACCTCAGTCATTAAGTGACTCAAAGAATGGCAAACACATCTCTGAGATATCCCAGGGGGTCTCAGCAGCACTGTGGGTCAAGTCCTTTGCCTCTGATGGCTTGGAGTCAGACTCCTGTCTAGTTCATGTGTCAAAGGCATTTGGTGGCCTCTGCTGAGTTCAAAACTGAAATCTCCTCATTCGAGCTTCTCTGTTGATCCATATTCTCACAAAGCTTGTGTTTTTACTGCCCAAGGGGTATGGGTTCTGTGTGTTTCAGATCCCTTGAGGGTGCTTATCCCCTTTACAAAACTATTCGGCAGACAGAGCATCATCTGGGGGCACCAGGAGCTGAATTAACAGCCTTTGTATGGCACAGCCCACCAGAGTTGTAGGGATGGCTGGGGCCAAATGTTAATATGAGTCAGGACTGAGACCAAATGACAGACCTCTGTAAGAGTCTGGAGATTTGGGGATTGAAACAGCAATGAGTCCAGTGACCAGGGTAGGGGAAGGCTGTGGGGACTGATAAGTGAACTGCCTTATATGAGGCCATGGCTTTCCCCCTTCTCACCCCACAACCTCCAAGGGTCTGACACAGCTAAAAAAAGAGCAGCTTGTTCAAAAGCCATGTCCATGTATCATATTTATTAAGACAGTTAGTGCAGGTTAAATATCAATAGTTTATTGCAAATATATTTATTATAGATTAGCTATGCAGTATCCACATCAGTTATGTTGTGGTTAAAAGTAAGCCTCAGTGAAAGGTTTTTAATAATGAATTTGTGTTGAAGTAGTGTATAATAAGTATCTTTAGCAATCTTATTCTCAATTCATATGACAGTTTTATGTTCAATAAATACCCAGAGATTATTAAAAACATATTTATCAAAGATTAACAGTGATGAAACGGATACAAATCTAAGCTGTTAAGCTCAATATGCATACTTATAATAATCAGTTCCTATATTAAACCACAATAATGACCTTGTTTAATCTAAATGAAATGGGTTTTTTTTTATCATTGTAAGTCTGTCTTCTGCTGTGTGGTCCTGCTTGCAGGAGTTAGATAGATCCTGGGACATTTGGACATCAAATAAATCAAATACTTAGGTAAAAGCAAAGCAGTCCTAGAATAAGGCAGGCTGTCTCAGGAACAGGGAGCCAGATCTTCAAAGGATGTAGGTCAAAGCCAGTCCACAGACACCAGAGCAGCTAGTCTAGCTTGCCTCCACTCCATATCCCTGAGAAATCCCCATACTCAGTCTAACTTAGAGCTCACACCATCACCTGCAACCAGACCATTTCCAGGACCGGGGATCTGGAGCAGCAGCTCTCCACTTTACAGCCACAGCTGCACTCACAGCATTTTGGATACTGAAAGCTGCTGCCTGCCTTGTATCCTGTTGTTACCTAGCACTTGGAGGCAGAGTGCTAAAATGAGCTAACTGTTTGGGAGATAAACAAAATGTTATTGTTTTAGTCTTGTATTGCTGCTGTTCTAGTTGCTGGCTGCTGGTACCTGTGCCTCTTCCTGTGCCTCTGCCTCCTCTGCCTGCAGGGGCTGTTAGCTCTGTCCCAGACTCTCACTGGCTGTGAAAAGTGTCATGGGCTCTCTGGGTGCATTGTGGAGGATTAGTGGCCTTTGGAGCATGGGAGGATTTAGATTCCTGAGTCCTTCTGACAGCTGGCTGGATCCAGTGCCCCATCCCAACATGTGGTGGTGGTTTAATCTTATGTTTGAACTTGCACCTGTACATCAGTGGAGCTAAGTGCCAAATCCAGATGAGGATGCAAATCATAGGAACCCAAATTTGAGGGAGACACTGTGTGTCTAAAACGTGAGCTGTGCCATGACAAGAGGGTCATGCCGTGTTGCTGTCCTTATATGTTGAGAGGTATCTGCCTCTTGAGATTCCAGGATCTCAGAAAACAGTCTGAGAGGGATGGACAGCTTCCCCACTGCTGCTCAGCAGTATCTCAAGTATAGAGGGATTTTTCAACACTGAATTGTCTGTTGATTTCTTTTCTTTAGGAGTTTGAAAACCAGGCTCAGGCGCTGCTTTAAAGGATGCTACTTCTCCATGTTAGATGCTATGGAGGTAAGTTCTGTAGGATCAGGTGTGTGCTTGGGGCTGCCAGGAAGCTCTTCCAAGGCAGAGCAGAGTCAGGAGATGATGAAGGCAGCTGGCAGCCTTTGGGAGATGGGCAGACCTGTTGGAGAGGTGATGGCTGAGAACAAGAAGGGAGCTTCTGGCCTGTATCAGCCACTTGGTATGTGGAGATCTGTGTGTTTATGTGTATCTCTCTCTGTCTCCTGGTATGGGAGCCCCATCTGTGCTTGTGGCACCAGTATATGGTGCAGTGTCTGCTTTGAGCACGTGTTTGACTCCAAAGATGGCCCATATGACCAGGGAAGGTCTTCCTGTGCTTAGCTGGGCAAGGACAGTGCTGGCTCCATGGGATGCTGTAGGGATCCATCATCATATTTTGTCAAGATCTGGTCTGCATGATGCTTCCAGTGACCATCTGTGTCAGGAGCCTCTGGCTTCACTTTTTGGCCCATCTGTGAAATGTGACCTGAACAGCTTAGAGGCTTTGTGTGTCCACAATGCAATCTCCATTAACAACAGAACTGTTATTTCTGATTATATCCCAAATGAATTTGTCTCCTGCATTTGTTCCTCATCCAAACACTCCCAGTGGAGGATCCTGAGCTGGTAGGGCAGAATTTCACATCTTAGCAATGGGCTGCAATTATGGAGGTGGCCAGAGAAAAAAGACAAGCAGGCACGCACCAGTGCCTTTAATAGAAGGCAATGATTCTTGTGAGCTCCAGAGTAACACGAGAGATCTGGTTTTAATAAATTAGCAGCCTACAAGTAACAATCTCAAGCAATTAAACACTGGAATGAAGGTGTGCACTATGAATGTATTCTGGAGTCGACGAGAGGGTGGCAAGGACAGTTTTTGAGCATGGAGAAGGCAAAAATAAAATAAAAAATTCCCCAGAGAGCATAGGAGAGCTCTTCTCCCCCTCTCATTTCTATTGTGCATGCATGTGGAAGTCTCATCTTGCTCCCCATCACCCCTCCTTCCTCCACTAGTTCCCAGGGACCTGATTTGGAGCCTCCCTGAGCTCATTCAAGTCTCTATCATCATTATCACCCTTGTGCCCGCTCTCACCCATGCAGGTAAGGAAATTCCCATGATGAGGAGGGGGTGGTTGGTGGGAAACATGGGAAGTAACTGGGAGTAGTGAAGACAGCTATGAGCTGAGGAGGGGAACAAATAAATATGAAATGAAACTGTTAAGCTCCTTGTCTTATATTAATAGCCTGTATGAAATACTCTTTGCCATAGAATTAAATTTATTTCCATTTAAAGGCTGTTCTTCTCAATCAATTCTGCTAATAAATAGCTGCTGATGGCCATGACCCCCTGGGCTGAGGGAAGAATTTATCTTCTGAGCCAATTAAAGGAATTGAACAATTCCTTTTAATAATACTATGGGATTTTAATAGAAGAAAAAAAACTAAACCAAGCCACCCTCAAACCCAACAGAAGAGGGAAAGAAATCCTTGCCCTTAGCCTTTCAGAAAGGGTCAGGCAGGCTTTGCCAGGGTCAGGATTAGATACTTTAACTTGTCTTCTGAAAATGGAAGGGGAAATATAACATTGCCCGTGAAAGCACAGGAATGCTTTTCTTTTCTGGTGNAAAAAAAAAAAAGAAATCAGAAAGCATAATCGCAAATTATGTTCCCTTGTTTACAAAGCTGTAAAAGTCTTGGAGATATTACTGAGCTCCTCTAGCTTGGTGGGAGAGAAGGGCAGGTGGGGCCAGCTGTGATACCTCTTGCATTGCTGTGATGGGCAGGACACCCTCCTCACGTTGGGAATCTGGGTGTCCCATGGGCACAAGGGCAGCAGGCCAGGGAAGCAGAACATTTCACCTCAGGCACTTCCACACTCAGGGGGGTAAGACAGGGCTGGCCTCTCCATAGCCATTTCTGAGACTCATATAGCTTTTTTTAATGCCAAAAATCCTCACTTGTACCTTTCCTGTCGTGGGATCACCCTATAAGACACGTGGGTTCCCACAGCTGGTTCTGGAGCCAGTGCTCGGTCAGGAGAGCGTTTGTGCCTTATAAGACAGACAGGTGTGAAGCAGGTGGCAAGGGAAGCAGAACAGATACTTATTGAGTTTTCACAAAGCCACATAACCCCACATGGCTGTGGGTCTTCTCCACTCCATCACTCTCCTGTCAATGAAATCTCACGACTCCTGTTGGCATCGGGTGAGAGCATCCGTCAACCACACAAGTTGCCTTCGAACACTCCCGTGCTGTAGGGAAGTCTCTTATCTCCATTTTACAGATAGCAAGCAGAAGCACAGAGAGGTTAATTGACTTGCCCAAAGTCAGCATGGGAGGTCTATAAGTGACGCCAGGTCCCTTGGATCCCTGTCCTCTGGCTCAATCATAAGACCATCCATCTTCATCCTCTTCCCCCTCAGGATTCCTCAGCATCTGTGACAGCTTAGGCACTTGTGTTGGGAAACTGCAGGTGGAGACAGAGCTGTGAGCTGGGCATTTCCAGCAATGCTTTCTCAACCCCATATCCCAACAGAGCATCAATTTTGACGTTGAAAACTTAGGGATTTTTTAAACTCCAGTCTGCTTTGGGAACTGTGAGATAAATGTGCTTGAGTGTTTGCTCTTTGTGGAACCATTTCAGAGATTCTAAAGCAAAAGGACATTGCATCATTGATAGAGAAAGGACCCCTTTCCCGGGTTTTAATGAACCCTCCACATCAAAATGATAAACAGATTGAAACCACAGGTAGAAAACAAACAGTGACCTTTATTTGCAAGTGATCACCTGGTAATAGATCACTGATGGACTCTGGAGATTTGTCCTTGACAGCCATTCCCCATCTGTTTGAGCAGGTCTGCTCATGCTGGGCCATTGAGAAATGTGGCAGGGGGTGAACATTTCCATCACAATGTCTCTTGCTTCAGAAGTGTGAATGGAAGAGGTGGAGAGTCCAGAGTGAGCCACTGAGGAACATGGAGAACGTGTTAAGTTCCCTCTGAGACTGGGAAGGCATCACAACTCTAAATCTGCCTCTTTCAATTTGCAGGCTTTCTGCAACATCCCTGTGGTTCTTGCTCTCTCACTTTCGTTTTTTATTAATTACTCAGTGACAATTTTCCCAGAAGACTATTTTTCCATTAATTGTTAGGAAGACTACAGGGGAAACGTTGAGCTGTTGGAGAGCTCACTTTAGGAACATCAGGTGGGAGCATTTTCTAATGCCTACATGTGTATCTTTTTGCCATTCTCCTTGCACAGGAGGCTAAATGACCTGCCTGAGATGCACAACAACTTTTTTTTTGCTGCAGCATGGCACACTGAGCAAGGAAACTTAATTTAAGTGCTGGTTTGTTGGCCCTGGAGACCAACATACTGCTCGAGCAGAATCGATCAGCAAGCTCTGTGTATGATTTATTATCATGTCCTGTGTGTAGGAGAACTCACAGACAGAAATCAGTGTCAGACTGTGTAAGACTGTGCTGCACTTGCACCACTGTTTTCCACAGCTGGATGTGTAGATATGGTAAGAGAAGCATTAATGCTGGGCTGAAATCTCAGGTCCAAGTGGTGACTGTTCCCAGTGCAGATGAATAATGAAGGTGGAAGAAGAGCATCTGCTTTTTCTCTCCTCCTAAAACCATGGCTTTTATAGCTGAACCTTCTACAGTCCCCACAGAATATTGAGATTCATGGGAATGTCTTGAGAGAAAGACAGGAAGCTCAGTGTTAAAACAGAAACCTTCTTGGTATGGCAAATCTGAGCACCACAGGCATTCAAGTTCTGTTTGACAGAACAGAAGCTGATATTTTTATGATGGTGACCTGGGAACCTGCTCCTGCAGGTTACTGGAGGTTACTGAATACCACTGTTTCTAGGATATCTCATATTTAAGTACTTCTGTGTAATTAGAAGAGTGTTCTCCATAAATGAACAAGCTTAGAAACAAGACAAGAAGAGACTGAATTTCCTTCAGAAAAATCTGACAAGGCTTGCAGTGTCCTGCATGTGCTCATAGGAGATATTGGTGAACACAGCCTTAAGGCTGTGTGGGGATATGGAGCAGAGCTCAGCATGACCTGCTCCCTCCAGAAAAGGAATGAACGAGTGTGCAAAGATAATGGGTTTCTGGGCTTTAACTTAAGGACTTTAAGTGGCATTGTGGTTGGTGCCAGCCTTCCCGTGCTGGCTCTGTCCTCTGGCCCACTCTTGGCTTTGCACACAGGACATCCCTGCTGGAGCCCATGCCAGTGCATCCCCAAGGGCTCCTCCTGGAGCACTCTGCTCAGGCCTGGCACTGCTTTATTTCACATCAAGTCCCGTGCTGCTTTACAGCGCTGTTCCTATGGTTACCCACCACCCTACAGAACCCACAGAGCCCTGAAAGAGGCAGGATTACATTCCACAGCAGCAGGACCTGTCGTGCACAGTGATGGGTGTAATCCCTGATGAAGAGCTAACCCATAGCCAGGTCCTGGTTGTGAGGCTGCTGCCTTGGGAGGCGTTCCTTGGGCTGGGAAGTGCCGGGTTCAGAGTCAGGGTGGCAAAGGGAGGACACCTCGTCAAGCTTCGGGTAATTGTCATGCTGCTCCCAGCCACCCAACTCCTCACCTTTGTGCCAACAACCAGCTGGGATCTGGCACTAGCTGGAGGTCATTGCTAGGGTGGGATGGGGAGGAGTGGTTGCAGCAATAGGAGATTTTTTGCTAAGAAACATCCCATAATGGCTGACACGGACCTCTTGGCCACAAAGGTTTTCTGGAATGAATTTACAAGCATGGCATGTAATCGGATTTGGCCTGTAAAAGCTTTTTCTTCACAGAATAATGGGTTGAATGCACTTCTGTTTCATGATCTGGCATAGTTTGTTTTAATGGTGCTTGTGTGGGATATTCTAAGATATTTTATGGAAGACCCAAGGATTTGATCTGGATAACATGACCAGGATGGAGAATGAAATTTGATGAGAATAATTATTTGACAGAACTCTTTACAGTACTTAGCTGTCTGTCTAGTTGGACCAGATCATGTCCACAAATCCATTACTGTAATGTGATATTTGCTTTCTGGTAAACCAGCCAAATATGTGTATGTGCAAGAATGCTACCCATAAGAGTTGGAACAACTCACAAAAAGAAGAGATTTGGAAGTCTCAAAGTGACGAAGACTAAAATCTTATTCTCTTCTCTTGAGGAGAAAAGTGGATTTATTGTTAAAATAATTTTTTAAAATCAAGTTCCTTCTACTAGAAATAATATATCCTAAACCATAAGATGTTTTAAAGGGGCCCTTCTCCCCTTCAACTATATCAGCAATTAACAGTTTTGACAAGTTATTGTCCACCAGTTCCAGGTAAGACTTGGGGGTCCTTGAGGTGCCAGTGAATGACGAACTGGAGATCAATTTGAACTAGTATATTATTGCAAATAAAAAAGTCTGCTTCCACAGAGGCAAATTGTGCCATGGGAAAGAAACAGCTCTTCCCTTTGTGTTTCTGATTTGTCCTTGAAACAAATCACATTCTTGGCCACCATGACGTGACCAGATAACAGGACCTGTGATGAAGATAAAAGAAGAGCAACCAGACCACCCTTCTGCCTTCTGATCACTAAATGATCAGATGTTTGGGAAAAATGATTTATGTGGGAAGGCTCAAACCACTAAACGAGGTTATGAGATGACAACGTGTAGTTCTGCATGTGGGAAAAAAAGGCCTAAAAATATCTGAAGGGTGTAAACATGACTGAGAGAGCTGTGGTATCAAAGGGACAGCGCCGAGTACAGGACTCAGAGCTGGCAGCTTGCCTTGCTGTGCAGAGCAGCGGATGGGAGATAACTGAGAGGCAGAGCATCATCATCAGATTCTTCACTTCATCCTGTCCCTCTGTGACTTCATTTGTCACGTTCTACTCCAGCCCTGTGACTGGCATCAGGGCTTGTCCCACGGAATACTGCCTGGACACAAAACAAAGCAACAGAATATTTCCCCCTCCTCTTAAACCTGCTGACTCCCAACACCACAGGGCAAACCCTATCCTGCTGAAATCAAAAAATCTTTCTCTATTGGGCTGTTAAATCTGCTCTCACCTGTCAAATATCATCTGTCCTTTTAGTATCTACCTTCCTTTTGAAAAAATAATACAACATATGGATTATCGTTGCCAGACTCCAAGACTTTAAAGAAATAATTACATATTCCCTATGGCTCTCTTTAGATGTATGGCTGGATTCTCAGCTGATGGGAAGCCACGCTGATTCATGGCAGCTGAAGACGCAGCCTTTTGTGTTTTGTCTTGTCTTCTCATCTCACTGAACTTTCCAAGGATCTAAATTAATGCAAGGGAAATACGACCTTGCCTCAGTGAATTGTTTTGAGGGCTAATGTGCTGAGAGATTTATGGGCAAAGAGGGGTTTTTTTTTTCCTCTTCCTTTAATAAAAAGTGTTTTCATTCAGCAGCTTTGAGGGAAAGCCTGCGAGGACCCATGATAAGTATGTAACAGGAACAGACTTGTATTAACTATCACTGTTACAAATCTATTAGTCCCACACATTAGAGCATGTGCTGGACCTGATGAGCTACGCTAGTGGGAACAGGAGTAATTTTGTGAAATAGATGTAGCTTGCAAATCTTTCAGACTGTTATCCAATTCCTTTTGTTTCAGTTTAATTAGGATATAAAACACGGCCTTAAGAGCTCGGACGAGTGGAGGGAACTCCACGTGAAGGACAGGGAACCAGCTGCAGGAGATTCCCAGCTGCTCTGCTGCTGAGCCTGGTGGCTTTTGTCTGCATGGTGGTTTTGCTGTTCCGCAAGACTGACGGAGGCATCGTTTCTTGAGGCGCTGCAGGAGGACAGAGCTGCTCTTACTCGATGATTCGCACAAGGTGGGCTGGCCTTGGACTTTCTCCAATCCCTTCCCTGTGCTGCCAACACCCGGCGTGCTGGGGGATGCTGGGCTGTCTCCCAGCGGTCAGAGCTGCTCTGCTGCCGGGACACCCAGCACTGCTGGGGCTGAGCCAGGGCCCAGCCGAGCTCCTGGCGCGGGGCAGGGGCTGCCAACAGCTCCCTGATGGGTAACAGGGGACAGCAGAGAGCAGCAACCAGGCACATCACATGGAGGCTCTTTTCCAACCACATATGCAAAGCACCTATAATGAGCAGAGGCAAGCCCCTGAGACCAGTGATGCTGATGACAAATTAATACAAAATCAAACCATACACTTTAAAGACAAGAGCATCCAGCCCTTCTCATAACTGATGCAGGACATGTTTCATCCAGAGCATGTCTGCTATCACTGGCACACTTTCTGTTCTTGAATTCATCTGTTCTGTACATTTGGGGACTGGCATGATTAGCGTTTAGCTTTGTAGAATTCCGAACCTAATTCCTGTGAGTTTTCTTGTCTTCTTTTTCCTTGTTTTGATTCTCGTTTGTCCATTTGTTAGTTTGTTTATCAACATATTTCCTGTTTGAAACAAAAATAGAAGAGATGGGCACTTGCTTTCTTCCTGGACAGATTCCTTTGTATACTGATTTGTTTCATTTTTTAAAGATGGACACCTGGTTTTCTTATAAATGAGTGTTGGCAGGCTGGGAAGCTTAGGGGGAGGAGGGGGGAAAGGAGAAATGCATCTGTTTAGAACAAATGCAACACTGAAGGAAAGCTTTATAATATCATCCAAGATTGGCCTGATTGTCTGATGCTTTAAACATATGGTGTGCTCCTATATATATTATGCATGAAAACTAGCTGCATGCACATAGCAGTCATTCTGCAATGCTTTACACAGAGTCTGCCAAATCCTGAACTTCTTATTCAAACCCAGCTCCCAGTGAAGACAATGAGCTTTTATCTAAGCCTCACTGCCTTTGGCATGCTCCATCCCTTCTCCCTTAATTTAATCTCAACTGGAAGAGGATTTCAGCATTTCATCCTTTGGCACTGAGTGCTGACCTTCCCGCTCCCCAGGGCATGCGAATTTGGAGTGGGAAGGGTGTGGTGGTGTGGCACTGAAAGGGTGTGGTGGTGTGGCAGTGGAAGAAGAAGGGAAAGGAAGGAAAAGCCTGGTGTGAGGTGGTTGGCAGGCTCTGGGGCAACGCTGACACACCTTTGTGTGCTCCTTGGCTCATGCCCACACGTACACAGCACAGGCTGTCTTTGTCTAGGATCTCTAAGGCAGTTTTCCAGATCCACCTGGGCAGGGCAGGCACTGGGATAGACTAGGGTAGGAGCCAAGGAAAAGCTGTAGCCAGTCCTGCTCTAGCACAGACCTTTCCTACTACTTAGCCTCAAGCTTTCCTTTTGGGGAGGAAAGCTGCTGTTCCAGGGGAAACTTCACATCAATCTTTGCACTGCTGGCTTTGCAAGAAATTGAACAAGGGAGGGATATTGCAGTTATTGCATTATTTCTTGGCTACCATCAGTGCTGTGCTTGGCCCTGTAAGTGATAGGTTTTTTTGGGTGGGGGCAAAACATCTCCTTTTTCTTTTTGTAGTAATTTTTAGGATTGAGAAGGAGGGAAGAAGGGGTTTGTCTTACCATAAAGCTCAGTATCTTCATGTGTTTTCTTGCTGTGTTGAAATGCTTACCCTTTAGTGGAGGTGACAGACCAGAGGAGCTGACTGGCAAGTGCCCATTTTATAACTTCATATTTGTTGTGCCTCTGTGAGTGGTGGCAACGCTGAAGTGCAAAGGGTGGACTTTTCCAGGTGAAGAAAAGCAAAGATGCTTCAAATTGCTTGGTCCCACACAACCTGTATTTGAAGCAGAGCCTCCTGTTGCACAGCAAGATGTCATCATCCTGTCAAGATAGTTCCTGAAGGCCTGAGGCATCCAGAAATTATTATGGAGGGTTTTGCAAGAGTCCCTCTGCCATTAGCTCTGCAACAGAATATCTCCAGGAGTATATTATCTTTGACAGGTGTAATTATGCCTAATGCAGTGTCAAAACTTTGCAGTTTTGAAGAACTTACTGTCAGTCTGAACTCTGTCCACCCACAGTTCCATCAGAGAGGGTCTGAAAATGGTCAATACTTCTTCTAAGTTGGCAATAGTTGGAAGCCTGCAGGAATTCTAGGAATTAAATTAGAGAGATTATCCTTTCCTTTTCCCCATTTTTAACACTGCACAAGAAAATCTGGGTTTTTTTTCTGTCTTTGAATTTCATTTTCTTCTCCGCCCAAAATGTTATTGAAATCTCCTGGGCTCCATCATTTGACGAATTCCTGTCCTCTTCTTCCTCCCAATACACTCTGTGGCCCTGCTGCACTGTCACCAAAATCCTATGCAATTAGACCCCAAAGGATGATTCAAATTCAGATTTAATCTTGGGCAAAGAGAAGCCTTTAGATCAAACATCCCCACTACTGTGCAAAGCAAAGGCTCTGAATGCACCACCATGTAACAATCATTAGAGGAGCTGAAGATCTGAAATTTAACACTCCCGTAGATGAGTGATGGATAAACATCACTTTCCTAAAAAAGCACTTTCTCAGGCTCTTTAATCCATCCAGAATTTAACAACTGGGTGCTGACTGAGGCACAGCTTGATTGGGGAGAGATGAAGGGACAGAGAGGAAGCTTAACACAGAGCCAGCTCAAAGCAAACGCCTTTAATGCTGCCAATCTCAGAGGCTTTGAAGAAGAAGCCCTTGTGTCCTCGGTGGTTCTCTGTGGCAACTTTTTTGGCATTAAAGTTTGTGTGAGAGAATTGTGAGTTTCCCATTATCACGTATGGAGATGTGATCCATTGTGCTGGTTCCCACGCTGTGGAGATTTAACATTCTCCACATTTTGTCCTGCAGATATACTGTGATGTGTCCTTTACAAGCTACATTGAAATCTTGACTGACATTTCTTATCTGATGGGGGCTGCTTTTCCACTGGCTGCTTTTTAGAGTGATAAATGTCAGGAGTTTGGGAGTTTGCTTGTATCTAGGCTCTCCATCTGAGACTTTGGGCAGGTAATTATCCTGAGACCATGGGACTTTGTCATGAAATCCACTGCCATGCTTATATAGGGAATGAGTCAGCCGAGGGTCATGGATTTGGTGTATCCAGGAATTGGGAAGCATCCACAAAGATAAGGAGAGAAGGATAGAACCTGAGCAAAGATTTTCCCCAGCCAAAGATGAAAGTAGATGTTTTCTGGCATTGTGGAGTTGTCTGTTTTGATCTTCTGGGAAGGCCACAAGTTAGGATTGACCCAGTAGCCTCCAGATTTGAGGCTTCAGTCAACCAAGCAAAGCAACTAACCCTTGCAGGCTGGTATCACAGCTGGAGCAGAGTGATAAACCTCCTACGTGAGGGCACTGGTAAAGAAATCAGAGATCTATGGCAGTCAGGGGGCTCCAAACAGAAAGCTTTCTTCCCCTAGAAATCCTTAACACATTTTGTCCTGGTGGAAAGTGCAAGGAGAAAACATCTAGAGGCCTGAAAGTTTCTTCTGTCTCTTCCTTCTCCTGTGTCTTGCTTTTTCTCCTAGGTGTACCTATTTCTTCAATTTCAGTATTTATCACCTGGCAGCTGAAAATAGGACTCACTGCAATCCAGGATCTTTTTGGTATAACATTTCTCAGTGCTCATGAGCTCTGAGAAATTGAGGCTGACATTTATTGGAGAAAGGAAGAGATGGGTGTCACCTTGCTTATTCTTCTCTTTTCCCAGTGCCAGGATGTTCCCACCAGTGTGGCTGGAATAACTACAGTCTCCAGCTGGAATTAATGTCAATCTTTCTTTTTCCCTGGAAAAGCAGCACAACCAATCTCAGTGAGCTCTTTGCATCTCCATACACCACAGAGGGAGGTAAGAGAAGTGTTTTCATCCCAGCCAGGTATGGTGACTCGTGTGAGAGGCTGCCTGGCTCTGGCTGGTGCTGCCAGCGAGCCTGGGACAGGTGAGCTGGGGTGGCTGTGGGGTGGCACTGGGTGATGGAGTGGCTGCCACAGTGTTCCCCACTGCCCTGGAGCCAAGTGCAATTTGCTTCCCTTTAGCACCACAGCTCTGCTGTGAGTTGTAGCTGTGATTAAAGCAGCCTCTGCTGCTGTGCTCCCTCCCTCCCTTGCTCAGATGCTGTGGCTGGTGGGTTGGGTGCACAGGGCCCTGCCTGCCCATTCCCCAGGTGTCATGGAGCTGTGCTAAGGGAAACTGCCTTCCCCTTCCCCACCTGAGAGCTGGGACAGTATTTTTGTGAGTGCTGACTGCCTCGTACCTGGCTCCAGGTTCCCTGGGCAGCTCAACCAATTTGGAGGGACAGGGTGAGGAATGCTGGCCCCTTGTTCAAATACCTGACTCAGTTCATTTAGATGCTTGGGGGTAACGGTTGCTTCATCTGGTTGGCTTTTTTTCCTGCTGTTTGTGCCTTTGTTTGCTTCCCCGTCCTTTCCCCTTAACATACCCTTTGAGCTGTTCTTTAATTGAAGTAAACAGAGCAGCTGCTATGGTGTGTGCTGTTTTTCCCATTTTCCCCCGTGAGTCACACATTTCCTTCCTTAATGTCTCTATCTTCAGTCAGTCTGTACTAATGAGGCCCCACATCTCAGCTGCTGAATGCTCAAGCTCATCTGCCTGGAATTTTCTAACTCATTTCAATTCATTTCCCACTTTCCCCTCTCATCCCTGCTGCCTTTCTCCCATTCCCATCCCACCTCTCCTTATCTCCTCTCCCTGACTTTGACTCTTCTCCCACTCCTCCCTTCGTGTGTCCCACTGGCCTGCAGCCCCCTTGCTGCCCTCCCAGGTGGAGATGAGACCTGAGCATCACTGCAGATGCAGGATGTGTGTGCTGGAAGGTGCAGCAGGGCGTGGGCAGCATTGCCACAGATGCCAGGGCAAGGAGAGGCACAGCAGCTCTCTCTGCTGCAAGGGTGCTGGAGAAGCACATCCTGGGCTTGTGGGAGTTGGGAAACGCTGGGAATAAGCATTGTCTTTTTGTCTCTCCATCCTCTACAGGGGAAGGAAATCAGAGTGCACAGTCCCATGCCAGAGACCCACTGGGGAAAGCTGCCCCTTGGCTCTGTGCCTTGCCTGGCTGTCACCCCAAAGCACTCGGTGAGGAGCAAGAAGAGCAGAGGCAACATCTCCGCTCTGCTTTGCTCATGAAGGTAATTCTTCGCACAGTTTTAGCTGCTCTGAGGGAAGAACAGCACTGAGGGGTGAAGGAAGGGGTTATTTGGTGTGCCCTGCATGCCCTGGAGGTGTGAGGCACAGGGATTTGAGCTGCTCTGTCCTTAACAAAGTCAGGAATGTCCTGTGACACCATTGCTTGGTGCTCACTTTCACTGAAATGAAGGCATGTGCTGATGTCTGCTGAGCAGGGTGACAGTGCTACTCCTGCTTGGCTTTATTCCTCATTATGACTGTTTCTTGTGGGTTTTGTTGGGCAATTCTTACTTAAACACTAAGCCCTGCTGTTCTCTGTTGCATTTATACCCTTACTTTTGCAGAAGACAGGGACTGTTATTTCTTCTCTTAAGTAGGTGTGGAACTGAGGCACAAAGAAGCAAGGACCCGATTTAAAATTTAGTCTCAGAATTTACCACTTGTGAAATGTCAGCAGCCTTTGCCTAGAGGGGTCTTGGAGTCAGCCCTGCAGCGTCAGCAATGTCAAGGAAACCAGAGGACCCACAGGAGTCTGAGGTTTTGATATCAGTCCCCACAGCAAACCCCATTATCACAACTGGATCAGACCCCTTCTTGGTTTTCACTCCTTTATCCCTTCCACTGGGAACAGCTGTCTTTTCATTTTAGGAATGTGCAGAACTGAGTCCATCTCTTGAGATTTAGCTGCAGGAGTCTGATTCCAGACCTTGAGCTTTGCAGGTTAATCACATCTTTACCACCAAACACCTGATTGCCCCAAAAGAAAAAATTAGATTGAGATAATTTTAGAGCCATAATAGAGCAAATAAATGCAAATCTTTGCCAAGAATAAAAAAATCCACCATGATGGAGATCAGACACTGTGTGCTCCTTGGAGAACCAGTGGAAGAAGCCAGAGTTATGAACACTGGATGGCTGGAGGAATTTTGATCTTGCTTCAAATTTTGTTATGCTGTTTTTGCTTTAAAATTCAGGTTCAAAGGAAAAAAAACCAAACCATGACAAAACAAAACACGCCAGTGCTTTCCTCTTTGGCTTCAGGGCCTCCTGTTGAGGTTCCCTCATCACCATAGAGATAATATTGCTTGTTAGGCCTAAGACTAGCAGTTGGAATTCAAGTGGAAAAAAGACCTAAACAAACCCATTATAAATCCCCAATTACTTTCAAACTGTCAGGCTTATTAAAAAATGTAAATATCCTTCTCATTCTTGCAGAGAGTGTATAAAAATGCATGAAGCTAAAACTCAGCTGAGCTGAAAGGAGTTGATTTCTGAAATAACTTTGCTGGGAAAATGGCAGAAGTTGCTCTTGGATGGCAGAGGAAGGAAAAAGTACACCTGCCTGAGCCACTGGTCCAGGTCAGCCTTACTGCTGGTGTGTTGCTGGTGCTACTCTGCCTTAGACCACTGGTGCAATAAAAATTTTGGGGCCGTTTTTCAAGAAAAAGTCATGCAGATCCAACAGAGGGAATTTCCACCAGCTGATAATTGCTGCACCCCAGCCACACGTGGCTGAAGGTGCCAGTTTTCAGTATTTTCTATTTACCTCAGTGAAACTCTTTGTCCATTTATGTTTTTCTGCTTTTTCCTCTCCTTCCTTTTCTGCAAATGGGAAGGGCACTTATCTTGTTCTCAGATTTGATCTTGCTCTAACTGCACAGGAGTTTCTCATGAGTCTGTCTTTAGTGCAAAGCCTTTCTCACCTTGACCTACACCTGGATTCAACCAGGACTTGCTCTGGAGGCTGGGATTTCCCAGCAGTGCAGCAGAGCTGGTGCTAACTCTGCAAAATGGTGATGTTGTTTCTGGAGGGAACCACATTTCCTTTCATTTTCTTCAACATGAGGACTTCAATCATTGAGGACTTCCTTCCCCACTGCTATCTTATCCTCAGTTAACCACAACGATTTTCAGCAGGGAATGTTATCAGATAAAGGAAGCTTTAGGTGTTAGTGTTAGGCAGAGTCAAGTGTCATCATGCTGGTGGTAGGAAGTGTTGGCCGGTGCTGTTCAGTGCTGGCTGCAAAGTGGGGAAAAAGAGCAATATTTCTTCTACTGGACTCAGAGCAAACATCTGTGACATGGACAGAAGGGTAAAATGCTCCCTGGGGAGCCCTGGAAGGCAAACTGGTGTGTCATGGATGTGCAACATGTGAGCAGTGGAGTGGGACCTTGGTGTGCACTGGGTGCTGGTGTGGCACTGGTAGTAGCTGGGGAAGGGAAAAGAAAGGCAGCCCTTCAAAGGAAGATAAGGAATTTAAAAATCACATTATGACATTGTTACATGCATACCAATACATGACACAGGACTGCCATGTTTTATCCAATAACCTGCATATACCTCAGAGGTGCATGTATTAAAAGAGGAAATGGGTAGCTATTTAATTAAGGAAGCAAAATTGAAGTGATAACATAAAAAAGGAGCATAATTGCTATTCTGATCAATCATCAGCTGGGACTAGCTTAAAATGCAGCTACTTTAAAATCTCACCAGAGACTTGGCACTTCTGCCAGTTCTCTCTGGAAAAGCCAGATAGTGGAATCCCCTTTTTCCACCCATTTACAGGTGCTTTGGCACTAGTTATATTTTTTGTCTGGATGCTTATGAGAATTCGTGGTTTTAATTTCTGATTATTTGAAGGCATCCCCAGAGCCTTGGCAGCAGCATTTCCATGGCAGGGTGTGGGGAGGGTGGAAGGGGGGAGCTCCTCTTTGAGGGAAGAGTGTTGTGGAAGGTGCAGAGGCAAAGCCTGGCCTTCCCTGCAGTTCTGCTCCACATGGCCTCCACTGCCTGCAGGCAGCTCCTGATGTTTGTAATATCCCAGTGAATGCCCTCTCAGCCTGGCAATCCTGCAGGGACCTGCCATCACCTCTGGCTTGACTGAGCATCTGAGAGGTTTTCTGCCTGGAGACTTTGGGCGAAGCGTTTCCAGAGCGAAAGGACAACAAGAGTTGACTCCGTATTAATGCTGGACTTTAAATGTTTTGACTACAGACCTGAAACACCATTACCTATTCCCTGCAGAGCTCCACTCTCTCCCTCCCTCTCCTTGCCTTCTCCTCTCCACACTGTAGCCTTTTGTATGTCTCAGGCATTAATCCCTCGCTGCTGGGTTGTGTAAATTAAAGAATAATAGAGCTGCAGAGGCATAAGCTCGCAATGATGGGGAATGTGTTTGTATGCTAAGAAGCAATTTCAGTGAAAATTAACTCAATTTCATCTGAAATAGTGAAGACCGGCATAAGCTGGCAGATCCCCGAGGATGGTAAAATTACTTTGTCAAAGCTCTGCTTGCTTAAATTAACCAAGCAAGCACTCCAGGTTATTGGCAAGATGCAGCTAGTAACTAGGTTTTAATAAACAAAAATGGCTTTTTGGATAAATAAGAAAAGTGCAAAGCATCTTAGGTATTCTGCTGATGTGTTCATCTGTGTGTCCTCAGCAGCAAGACCTTCACATTCCTTCAGGAGCTTTCATTGAGTCTCTGTGTCTGGCTGGTCTGTCTTCAGAGCCTTTGCAAACAAGTATCAATCAGAAAATGCTTTTGGAGATGATCTTGGATAAGTCTTTTCCCAACAACTAACAGACTGAATGGCTCAGTCTGCAACACCAAAGTGTGGTAACAGCAACAGTTTATAGAGACATTTTATTTTCAAATCAGAAGATAACTGTTGCTCGGTTTATGACTATTAAATTGCTCAAAATAAGGTGTGGTGTCATAACAAAAATTGCTCTACACTGTCATTGATACAGCAGGTTTTTCAGATGAATGCATTGCTGCCAAAGGCCAAGTCAGGGTGAGAGCCTTCTCCAGCTGGGAACTCAGGTCCAAGGGAAGTGAAAATTTAATCATGACAGCAAGAATGGCTCAGGGACCAGCTCAGAGGGTTTGTGAATCAGCTGAGAATGTGCTGGTTTGTAAATTTTTTTTGTTTGGTTGGTTTTTTTTTAGTTTGTTTGTATTGCTGTTTAATAGCATGTTTAAGGATCCTGTTCTGCAAACAGGCTTTGTTGTTGGGGGTTGTGATCTTTAGGAAGGACCCTCTGAAAATGCTTATTCTTTTGCCTGTTAGTCCACCACTGTCAGGAAAGAAGATTGTTTCTTTTGGATCCCAGTGCACAGGTATTGTGATTTTGGTTTTGGTTCTAAGTATTCATTAGAAATGTCATTAATTGGACAGAAGGACAAAGAGCTTAGGAACCTCTGCATTGGAGGAGAATATGGAAGAGCTCAGAATTGTAAAAATACATCATCTCCATTGATTCTCTCTTTCTCCAAATGAGCTCATCACTATTCAAAGAGCACTCCACATCTAAAGTCTTTGGGTATGTGTCATCAGTACCCTTATTGGAAGGATGGATTGTTCCTCCTTGCTTACCCAAGTCCTGATTTCTGGCACTGGGAGCTACTTCCATTCCTGTCCCAAAGACCCCAGCAAGTGGGACCATTAATGGTTTATCCAAGGAGAGTTGCAGAAGGATCAGACCAGACAAATGGGAATATGAGGTAGAACCCCAGTATACAGGAACTGCAGTTCCCTGGTTGGTTGTTAACTCCCCTCCCTTCCTACCATAAATCTCAGTATCTGCAGCAGGGAAAGCAGCTGCATAAAAGATTTGCTGAGCCATCCACTCATTAAAGTGTTTCACTGGTAAAGAAATACTTTCTCTCACTGTTGCATATTTACAGTTTGGAGATTGCTTGTTAGGACAATCTGAGGTTATATTTTTTAGCTGTGCTGCTTT
Source organism: Dicaeum eximium (assembly GCA_013396995.1). NCBI lineage: Eukaryota > Metazoa > Chordata > Aves > Passeriformes > Dicaeidae > Dicaeum > Dicaeum eximium. The sequence continues at coordinate 400,292 of VWZP01004035.1, read as the reverse complement.
CAGGTGTCAGGAGGAGACACTTGGTTAATAACCCACAGCTCCTTTCCATGAACTCTAGTGCCCAGACTTGGGAGACAGCTGGCAGCCCCTCTCCTCATAAACAAAAACACAGCCTAGGAAATATGGGGCCAGCTCTGTGTAAAATTACCTCCCTTTGATAGGATTAATTGCAGAAATGCCACCAACTTGTCGTTAGATCCAACAAATGCATTTGGAGCAAGGAATAAATCGCGCAGGGAGGCAGTGGCTCATTTGAACAAACGCGCCCCGCTGAGACCTTTCATCACGGCCCTGCTCCATTGAGTTGTCCGTCACTTTTGCTTCTTTTCCCCAGTAATGCAGCGGCTGTGGACAGAAAGGTGCCAGCTTTGAAACAACAGCCTCAAAACCAGCCAGGGAATAAAAGTGATCCCTTGCCCCCGCCCTGCACTATCAGCAGCCTGTCTGTCTGCTCTCGCAGAGCTGCTATCTGCTCCCTGCACGCTGCTCCCGTGTTCTATCTGCTCCCTCCGCTGATAAGACCCAGTTCATCCATTGTCAGCCCTGCTGAGCCAATCTAGCTGCATTCGAGCGAGCTGGATTTTGTTCTGCATCACGTATCAATGACAACTTCCAGCGACGGCCTTGCTTTTAAAACCTGGCTGGTGAGGGTGCGCGGAGCTCCAAGAGCAAAGCACATCTTTAAACACTAAGGGAATTCAAAGCGGCTTAAAAAGGGGCTTTGAAAACAGAGCAAATATGTTGTGGGAGCCATCAGGAGAGACCAGATAAACACGGGACACCGGGATAGCCGCGGGCAGAGCGCTGTGCTGCGCCACACCTGGAGCAGGAGCGTTGGTGGGCAGAGCACAGCATGTGCCTGCTGTGAAAGCACAGAAGGGATGATTTGTGATTAAGGCACAGCAGTGACACTGAGTGGCTGGAGACTGTCTGGGCTCCCTCTCCTGCAGTGGCCTTGAGAGAGGCAGCTCTGCAAAGGCATTCAGGAAGGCAGGGGAATCAACAGGATCCCACACCTAGAACTCTGTGCCCTCTGACCCCTCCTGTGATGTGGCACTCACCGGGGTAGGAGCAGAAGGGACTTCCTCACGAGTTCTAAGCTGGGCTGTGCTGCAGCTGAGGTCTCAAAGAGCTACTGAGTAATTTGAATAATAAATAAAATGTAGCCTTCAACTACGCTTTTATTAACTGGATGACACATTTTAATATCAAATTACTTTGATACTCTTGACTCACAAGACTTGGAAGCGTCAAGGTGCAGGGGAAAAGCCAATTGCATAGATGCTTTGCCGAGTATGAAACTGCTCAAGTTCTAGTTTGTGTGTATTTCACCTTTAATGAACCTGACATTTTAGTCAGCACTGATGGGAAATGTGAAGGTTGTCTTTCAGGAGCACCTTACTCCTCGTCTCTGCCTGCCAAGATGTCACCTCCTCGCTCTTTGCTCTCTTAGGCTGCCATGCTTTTCTCCAACCCCTTCAACTTTCCCTACTCAAAAGATTAACCCTACAGTCTCACACTGGAGAACTTACTTCAGCTGCAGAGAAACAGCAGTACAAGACAGATAAGGAAGTAATTGTACCCTGAGGAAGCACAAGGAGTGTCTGCATCATATACACTTGCTTTACAAAACAGCAGCTACTTATGCAAAGCAAGTGGCCTTTTAAAACCAAGACAGGGTACATAGAAAAGCCGTCATGGCAGGTGCCTCATTAGACCTCTATCATGGCTACTTGGAGCAGTTTCTCTCTTACCCTTATTTTAGCTTCCCATGTGGGAGGGGGTGTGTCTCACTGCCTGTCTGCACTGCGTTGTGGCCATAAACCTGGGTCAGGGCAGACAGATTGTCAAAATCCAGCGTGTGAATCCTGAGGGGAAGGGAAGGGAAGGGAAAGGAGAGCTGGGGTGAAGCATCTTTGTGTGAGGAATTGGTGCCAGATTCATAGTGGGATTTAGACCTGATCTAGGCTTTTCTTCCCCCAAGACATCTCCCAGTGCTGCCCAGAAGAATCACATGATTTGTTTCTGTTTCTGAGGGTCTTAATATGGAAGGCTTCAAACTAAATATCACAAAAAGTGGCTTTTTAGGCACTCCTAGAGATCAGAAGTGCCCAGGCAGCAGCTTGTGTTGATGTCATTCAGCCTTGCTCTGGAAGGGCCACGATAGTGCAGAGAATGATTGTGGATATGCAGAATAAAAGATCAGATTATGCCATGGAAGAAAATCCATCAAAGTTTATTAACCACAGAGAGCCATTATTTCAGGTGGGCAATACCTGACCTGAGGTCTGGGGGAGCAGGTAGCATACCCAGAAAAGCAGACTCAGTATCCTCACCCTTTCTGTGCCTTTCAGCAGCAGGGCAGCAGGCTGGATGGATGCTTGGCTTTGTTCACTGCAAAGCTCTCTCCTTTGAACCTCAAAGGTAAAAATAGCCAGAGCTCTCTGACTCGGTTCACACAAGTGTCTTTGAGATGGGAAAAGCTTTCAATTGCTTCCAGCCCGGGGCCAGAGCAGTGCCAGTGACCATGAAGTAGAAGGCTCCACATCCCATATTAACCAGTTACTGCAGTCTTGTTCTCTCTTCTTTTCCTTGCCTTGACTTTGTTTTTTTTTAGCCTCTAATGAAGCACAGGTCTCTGGAAGGAAGGCATGCCAGGGGTGACAGGGAAATGTCCTTCTGATCTCTCCTCTTGAAGGAAGATTTGGAACATTTTAATAAAGTGAATTAAGAACTTGGACACAAAAAGTAACCTGTTTCTCGGTGACTGGTGCTTTAATCTTCTCCCTGAGCAGCTGATAAAGGCTTTCCTTAAAGAAACCTCCGGAACACAAAAGGGAAAATAAAAGAATGGGAGAATAGACTGAGAAGTGCAAGATGTTTAAAGGCACCCCAAAAAATGAAGCTGCTTAGGTGTTAATTGTGTTCTCTTTTCCCAAAGCCTGTTTCTCTTTTTTGTTTCTGATTTTGGATCAATGCTAGAGGCTGCAAAGCTAAACCAAGGAAGGAAAAAGCCTTTGATTAGACAATCTGAGTGGTAAAAAAGGTATTGAACAGAAAGTGCAGTCAATGAGCTACTCAATACAACAATTAGAAGGTGAAACTTTTTCTTTCCCTCTGCTCTGCTGGAAGGAGGTGGGTGGGAGGAATTCTCCCCATTCTGGTTCCCAATTGTCTCCTGGTCCTATTCCATTTCAAAGAAATATATGACCTATAAAACTGGCCCATTTTCATATCACCCAATACAGTCTATAAAACCACCTGGCATTTAGAGGGACTCTCGTGGTGTTTACAGTGACAAGATTACTGCTACAATATATAAAGATATGTAGGAAAAATGTAGCCTCTACAAGCGCTCCTGGAATATTTCTAATTATAGAATTTTTCCAAGACTGCTGGCTACATAAATGGTTACACAGCTGAAGCTTTGTCCAGAGAGAGAACTGGAAAAATGCATGTGGATAAAATCTGAGAAAGGTGAGTGGGTTGGTCTGACACACTAATACAGTAATTAATGGATTTTTTTCCTGTCCTAAAGATTGGAATTGCTACTATGAAACTGGATATCTTAAAGGATAGTGTCCTTCCCCCAAGCATTTTGAAGCATGGGAGGATCTCAGGGTGCTGCAGTTAGCTCCACATGTGTTATCCTGAATTCCTTCAAGCAGCTCCCTGGGAACCAGGGGCACTTGGAAGAAGGTCCAGTTAAGCACCGTGTGGGTCTTTGCAGAATCACAACTTTCACCAAGGCCTGCAGCATTCAGAGCACTGTCAGTCTCTTGGGCCACATTTTGAGCTGAATGTGGGTCAAGAACATGGTGTCTCCTTCAGCCTGGATGGCACCTACCCCAACCCAAGGCAGACCCTGAGCTGCCTTTGCTGTGGTTGTGCCAGGGACAAAGAGGCTCTCAGAATATGGGCAAGCAGAAGGAATCTGTAACTCAACTCTTCCACCCATCAGGCAGCCTCAGATATCAAAGCCACGTGAGTCCCAGGGGAGCCTTATTTATTCCTGATGCTTTAGTGTAAGCTTGTCTTTGAAGCCTAGATCTCACAGCAGAAGAGGAACTGAAGAGCTTCTGCCTCTCTCTCCCTCACAGTTTCAGACACATCTACAGCCATTTTTAGCCACAGACCATACCAGCCAAATAAAACTTGGGTTCACATCACAGCAGCATCCAGTGCTGTAAGATAGAATCTCTCATTTTTGCCCCCTCACCTCTGAGCGGCTGCAGCCATTCCCTCCAGTCCCTGAGGCAGTTTTGCTCTCTGGTTTTCCCTCCAGGCATTGGCTGCCCACAAACAGCTGGGGCAGGAAGGGTTAACCTCCAATTCCCTCACTCCTGACCACACAAAAAGTTACAAATCCTCCTCTACACTGCTGCTGCTGCTGCTCTTGATCTGCAGTGTAAAGGGAGAAAAAAACCCAACCCAAACAAACCAGAGATTAAAAACCAGGTAGGTTTTATAGATCAGCTGCAAAAGGAAAAGGAGAAAGATAGAGCAGAGGGGCTGGGAGTGAGCAGCCTCAGCTGGCACTACATAGGCTTTGCTGTTCACCTCTCTTACTACATCATTTACTGTCCTAAAAACATGGCTAAGCCCCAGCATCACCCAGCAGCATCCTTACACCTCACAGAGCCCTGTGCCTCCTTCCTGGGAAGTGCCAGATCTTCCTTTGCCACCCATGTACCATCTCCTGTCCCACTGGGAGCTTCATAGGGCAGCTACCAGCCCCACTGCCAAATAACACCTTCCTCACACAGCTCCTTTGTGCTCACTTTACAACCACAGATTCACAAAATACTCATTTTTCTTACACCTTTTTCTCCTTTCTACTGACCTGTCCCTCCCCATCTGCTAATATCCTGTCTCTCCTCATCTTGCTTTCTATGCATTGTTGCTCCCCAAATTGTCTTTTTCTTTGGGTCCTATTTTTTCTGATTAGCAAAAAAGAAATAGAATGAGTCCAGGAGCTTTGTGATTTTTGTTTTCAAGCACACATTTTGTTTTGATAAACTGCATTGTTTTGTCTATAGAAAAGTATTAACTGCTTACATCTATTTTCTCAAAGACCGCACATGAATATTAAAAGGGATTTATTCCTACAATGGCTTCAGGCAGTTGAGTAATCCATTATAGGCTGTCATATCACACTGTGGTAATGTGAAAAGCTGGGAGTCCCTCCAATAATATTTATTAGCAATACAGGCACATTTTCACTTGATGTTTTTTTCCCCCCTTCCTGTGATAAGTTCACGTATAAAAATATTCATTAGTTTCTTTAAGCTGTTGCTTGATTTTAATTATGATGGTGATAATGATGATTTAAAACAATAAGGGAATTTCACACGAGTGATACTGACCTGGTTTATTGCATTTATTTTAGTATGTACCAGAATGCTCAATTTAAGGCCTGCAGGCCACTGGGATGGTTCATTTGGTTGGTGTTTCCCTCCCTCCCTCTCTTCCCCGTCTCCTGTGGCCCTGCAATGGAGAATCCCACAGGAGTGGGATGTAGGGCTGTAGAACCCACATCTACTTTGGGCATAGGGCAAAGGGGGATAGGAGGGTGGGGAAAGGTTTTTATCCTTCCCCCTGCACCACCAAAGCTGTGCAGCAGTGATGAGTGAGAGCAGAGTCCTCACATGAGGCTCTAACCTCACCTTCTGCCTCCTGTCCTCACACATGAGCTGCTCTGCAGCCATTTTATTTACCTTTCTCTTGACTTCTTCTGCAGGAGATTTCAACTTTTCTCCTGCCTCCCCCATCTCAGCCTGAGCTTTTCCTTGCTGTGATTCTTTGGTGGCAGCGCCTGGAGCTGGAGCTCAGCAGTTGTGTCTGCACCTACGAACACTGAGACACTGCAGAAACTCTGTTGTGTTATTCCAGGCTGATCCCCCAGGAAGGTGCTAAGCCATTAGGATGGGCTCCCTGAACTGCTTTGTTATTTCCTGTGGGGCCAGCCAAGAGTCCAGCCAGCCCAGCAACTGCAGTGACACAGACTTTCCTTCCACTGGGACCCCAGCCAAGACTGATTCCTTATTTCACTGAGGCTGAGCTGCTGCCAGAGGCTAATGAATGGTGGTCAAGAGTGAACTGACCTTCCTCTGAACTCACGATCCCAAGGTGAACAGCTCCATTTATCCAGAGCCCAATAGTGCCAATCAGCTTTTCTACATTCACCTTCAATTGGATCTGACGAGGAGGGCAATCTCTGAGTGGTTTTGCTGATCTTGGATGGATGCAGCACATGGAGAAAACACTTGCCTCCATCTCTTGCTCTTTCTGATTATATACATGACCCAAGCAGAGCATGTCCTGCTGACAAACACATCCTGGAGGTGGAGAATATGAGAAGTCCATATCATCCTATATGACAGTCTGCTGTGACACTGGACTAGGTGTCATGACCTTGGAAGCAGCCTGTGGGGAAAAAAAGGTTTCCTCCAGAAAATTCTATCTTGGTTGAACTGTGCTGTGAGGCTGACAGTGGTGTAATCCACAACAACTTTGATGAGTGAGGAACAGTAATGGGGTTCATTAGTCCCCATGGGTCCCACCTGGCTTTGCAACACCTTCAGAGTCATTTTTACAGGGCAGGTGTGTGGAGGGTGGCTCAAGAATGGGTGGGGTGGGAGAGGAAGAGGCTTAGGAGCATCTGTTGGCCTCTGTCTTGCCCTTACTACAACCTTCTGCTATAGTTCACCACTGTGTCTCCTGTCCCCTCAGTTGTCACTGCCTGTTATGTGGATTAAAAACTGCTTTGAGATTTTGCCAGAGTGGGTCAGCTTGTGTTTGCACATGGCCACGTGTGGGACCAACATCTGCAAGTGGAGCTGGGCTTGGGTGTGGATGCAGATGGTCCATGGTGTGAGAGGGAGGATGGGATGTGCACTGAAACCACAGGGCTCACCTCCATGGCCCCTTTGGAATTCAATCTGCAGCCAGAGCTCCCTGGCCTACACTTGTGACATAATGATTGTCTCCACAGCAACCAATTATGATGATATAAATAAACTCTCTATGATATTATTGCCCTGCATAGAGGAGAGATGGAAAGTGGTGAACAACAGGTTGGGGCTGGGGAACAAGAAATAGTTGTGTAGATAGTCAAAGATAACTCTAGCTGGCCATGAAGGTACTAATGACCTAAATTATATGCAAACAAATGGTATTTTCAAGATCCTTGTTTCTTACTAGCCATAATTAAGAAGAGCTCCCATTCAGTCTCCAGTTAGTTCTCCCAAGGAAGCACCTTATGGCCCAAATAGCAGTACTTGGACATCAAACCCAGGTTTCTCTTTTCTTGATGGGCTAACAGCAAAATCTGCCTGAAGCTGGTGAATGTCTGTTCTGCCTTTTGTGAAGATTTATTTATAACAATGCCCTGGCTTTGGATGAGTGTCTTTGGTTCAATATTGAAATTTGATCACCTTACACAAACCAAGTGGTTTGGCAAGGAGTTGTCTTTGTTCCTCTGTTTATCTTTGAACATTTATACATTGCTCTGTGGTTGGAAGGGGGCAATGCCATGGGGCCTTTCTGTGGGCATTCTGAGGATGAGGGTCCTGGAGTCCCTGAAAGTGTCCTCAGGGGATGTAGAAGAGAAGTGGAAACTTTCCTTGGGCCCTCATTCTTCCATGTGAAGTGAAATTCTGCATGGCCTGTGTCCCTGGCCTCAGCACCCTCTGTTTGCTCTTTGCAGTGAGCATTGCTCCCCAGCCCTTGCCAGGTGAAGCCTCTTCACCTTGGTTTGCTGGTGGTGGCTAGCAACCTGCCTGTCCCTGCATCCCTGCCTGCCATTGAGTGGCTGCTGGAATCTCACTGGAATGAACATGCAACACCACATCTCTTATCCTTGGATGGTACCAGAGGATTTCAGTCTCCTGCCCTCTGTGAAAAACCTGGCACAGATTTTGTTTTGCTCCCCTCCCTCCCCCAGCCTGATGCTCACTGAACTTCCCACAGCTGCCAGACTGGGCTGGAAGTTGTGTTTTCCCTTCCTGTGCTAATGATGCAATCCCACCATGAACTGGCCACACAGTTCAGTTGTTCTCTCAGCTCTATTTGGCTTGATCCCAACAGTGGGGGACCTTTAACACAACACCTCAGGAACACTTTGAAACCTGAGGTCAGGGACCCTCACTCCACTGTGGGTGCCAGCCTGGGCACATTATGTATCACAAGGACAGTAGCCAAGTGAGAGAGCTCTTCCCCCAGCCAGCTGCAAAGGACTCATTAGCCAGCAGCTATTTAGGCAGTGGCACTGCAGCAGCTCTCAGTTGGAAAAGGCTGATTTGTGGCGGCTCCCCCTTCACACTGAGACTGCACTGATCAGGAATATAAATACTGCTAATCCTCTGCATTAATACCAGCAGCTTTGATCATCTTTCCCCATTATCACTCCCTTGCTGTTAATAAAAGTGATAACCATGGGGGAGAAGGGAAGGGGGACTGGACTAATCAGTTTGCAGTTAGCCATGCTGTAAGCAAACTGACAGGTCTGGAGACCAGGGAGCTGAGGGAACCCTGGAGAGGTGGTGTTAAATAAACACTTCTTTTCATGCAGGATGGAAAAATGAGACCCTCCAAGGCAACTGCCCTTAGTGACAGTGGTCCTGGACTACAAGGAAGAGCCCAAGATTAAAATTCTACCAGGAACTTGCTACCAGGGCGTGTTTCTCTTCCATCTGAAGCAGTTGGCTGGGTGGCCTCCAAGTTTATTTGAGTTGGTGGGAAAGAGGCAGGGAGGGCATTATGTTTCCAAAGAGTAACATAGGTATTTTTGGGTTTCTGCTCCTTCCATCTCCTTCAGGTTCACACAGCTCTCTTGTTCTGTTGTGTCTAGCTATTCTATTGGAGTCTCAGCTACAAAAGTCATGCCCAAGCTTTGGAGAGACTTTTCTTGGGAGGGGAGTGCAGACAATGTATTTCCCTAAGTGGATCCCTACGGATATCTCAGGCAGACTGGGCAAAACAGGTAATGATTGATAGTATTTGCTTATGATGGTTCCTGATGGCATTTGGAAGAAGAATGGGGAGGATAACTAATTTGCTCGCCAGAATCTTAGCTTTTGAACAAGATAATTGAGTCTCTTGCCTTCATATTGAAAAGATAAATGTGCCTTGAGAATGGCCAATTGTGTCTGATTGTGTCTGCAGAGAGCCTGAGAATAACGAAAAGCAGGTGCATCACTTGCACATTAGTTACCAACTTCCCTGATAAGCACTTAAGTGGCCACATTATTAACCAGCCACTGCAGGGCTGGAAGGGCAGGGACATCCCTGACACAGAAGTGCATAGGATCTATAGGAAATGGCACCTCATTCAGATTTTGAGTGTCCCACTTAGAGCTGGATATTGAGCATAACCTGGGAGAGTAACCACAGCCTTTGGTTTTGGACTAACTGTGGTTGATAGCAAGGCTGAGAGAGAAATACAGGGAATGATGTCAGGTGTCTGAGGTACTGGGGCAGAGTGAGTGAAGGGTGGAGCAGGACACTTCCCATGAGCCCAACACCTCCTCCACATTCCTCACTCACTAATCTCTTGTTTCCTTGGAGGGAAAGGTGGCTCCATTTGGTGTTCCCTTTTCCCCCACTGATTTTCCTGGTGCATCTCCTGGCCTTTACTCCTGCATAAATACTGAGCTACCTTTGCAGAGACTGTTCTCTTCTTGTTTTGCCTCCAGCTTGCTTGCTCTGCCCCCTCCCATTCCCACCCTTCCCACTGGATTGCTGAGGAGTGGGATGGGGCAGGTGCAGTCCCTGTGTTTTGCTTTGAGACCGCCCAGGCTGAGGTCCAGCAGCAGAAACAGCTCCCCTGGCCTGAACAGAGGCCAGGCAGCAGCTCTGCTCCAGCCCTGCTCCAGTGAAGCTGTGACAGAACAACATCCTGCAGTTTGTGGAAGCTGTGCCCACATCCATCTATCAGTGCGAGCCTCCACGGCTGGATCAGAGCCGGATCCTGCCCAGTGCTTCCCTTCCTGACTGCTGCTTGCTCAGCCCCATCCACCCAGAGCCCTTCCCCACTGGATTATTTTCACTCTCGCCTTTTTCTAGTGGCACCAAGCCCAGAGCTTTCACAGGAAAGGGCAAATGGGCTGGGACTCATTTTAGCAGCAAAAGGGAACTTGCAAGAGATTCACAAACTTCTGGATGGGGCCAGAAGGTCTCTTTTTCTGCAGCAGCTGGTTGGAGATAGCAAGATTCGCCTGAACCTTTGATAATTAAACTCTCAGCTGCCGAAGAGCTGGCTGCCTGGCTGCCAGATAAATGCTGTTTCCCTTGAATTAGTGTAGCCAAAGTGACATCCAATGGCTGGTTAGGCTCATCAAACTGGCTGTTCTCTACAGCTATCCCAGGGGATGGAGCCCAGGCGGCCATTTGCCAATGGAAAAAGGTAACTACTAATTCCAGGCACGTATCATCCTGCTGAATTTATCACATCTGCAGTTCAGGTACTTTTAGACTTCCTGATGTCATAATACTCCTTTATACAAGAGCTTTCAGGGAAAGCTCCCAAATATGCATTAGACAGAGATGTAATAAGACAGGTCCTGTATATTAAAGAGCTACTGCCAGCTCAAATTCAGTCCCAAATTTAGGGTTGAAATGAATGAACTATTATAAAGCCTGACACCATCAGAAACATTCTTGTACTACTTATTTTTTGGACAGAAGTTGGAAGAAAAATTGTGGGGGTGCTATTTCTTTAGGGGAAAGCAAGTGCCACCTGCAGGGCCTGCAGACAGGGCTGTAAAGTCACAATCGAAGAGCCAGCACTGATAAACATGAGCCTAGTACTGAGCCTCATCCCCCATGCTGAGAGAAATGGAAAATGCAAACAAAGAGGTAGAAAGAGTGGAGAGCAAATTGGTTTTCAAAAGCCCTTCCTGTTTCAGTCATCTCAGGTACTGCTGGATGCAGAGTCCCAGAAGCGTGGTGGTGGTTTTTAAGTGGACAAGGTCCCCTGTGCTCCATCTGCCTGTGTCAGGACAGCAAATTATTATTGCAAGGTCACTGATGCACTTTGTTATATGCTGGGCAGGGTCCTTGCTTGCTAAGAAAGGGCAGTTTTAAGTCAGATGGACAAGGCTAAAGAGCTGCGCAAAAGCTGACACCGAAAAAACAGATATGGACACCAGCAGTGCAGAGATTGTTATCCCCACAGGGTGATGGCAGGGGAACAGAGCTTTGTCTGTCCCATTTAGGAGATTCCTCGAATGAATCTCCTTGCTGGGTGCTGATGCTGTGAATCCTAAGAGGCCTCTGACATCAGCAGAGCGTGGTGGATGTGTGGGAAGGGCAACAAGGACTGGGGGAGCCAAGCTGTGTGTAACACAGCTCCCACAATGAGCCCAGAGAGCAAGGGGAGGGCTCCATGCTTGGCATTAAATGATTGAGGAGGCAGGGTGGGCTGGCAGGAGATGGCTCCTCTCTGCTGTTATTGAACATCTACTCACCAGGACTAAATGATCCGCTGGCATTTAAATAGTAAATATCAATAAATCATCTGGAAGTGTGCCTGTCCCAGGCCTGATGAATGCCTGCTGGTGAGGGCTGTGCTCAGGGCCACCTGCACTGGCAGCTCCCACTGCTCAATCCCCCTGCCACACACACACAGGGCATGAAGGCTGCACATGAACACATCGTGAAGGCTACTCGCACTGACATTTTCTTTGAGAAAGAGGAAAGCCCCGAGCCCCAGAAATTCAGCACTAAAACATCTGTTTCAGCACAAACCACAAGCACCTTGGTGCTGGGAACACATATTTGTCTGCAAAATCAAAACCTTTCAAAACCGTGTGTCATTGACTGATCAGCCTGATTTGCTGGGCTTTCTTTTGTGAAGGCCAAGCTGGAGGTAAGAGCTTTGATTTCCTTTTTGAGCTGGGGAAGAGTTTCTCTCCCAGCAGTAGTCTCCTTGGCCACCTGTACAAAGCCTTGCAGCTCACAGCTATGCAATGAGAGCTGATTACACCTTGGCTGACCTGCTTTGACATTTAGTTGTTTAGTAGATCCAGCTCTTTGTTTACAGTAGAGAGAGCTTGTTTGTCTGACCCTATCATGGATTGGAAGGGCAACTAATATTGACTAATGTCAAGTGGCTGTGCTGTACAAAAATGGGGTCTCCTGAGGCCCCCCTGCCATTAGCAGTACTCACAACTGGGGCCAGCAAAGTTACAGGTTTTCATTAGCAAGAGTGTTTTCCTTAGTGAAGGACTTTGGTAGAAGTCCAAACTGAAGTGCAGAAGGTAAAGATGCTTGGCAAGGCTCTTAGAGGAGAAAAACTGGCAGCAGCTGGTATTCAACACACACCAAGAGCTTAAAATGGCCATTCCTTGGTTCCTGTATCTCATTTAATTCAGGCAGCTGTTGGGGGTACCAGCAGCACTGCAAATCAAGGGTCTGATTGGCAGCTGTAGCACAATAGTTGCCATGTGCAGCATGAAAAATGAACCTGCTCATTGGATAACCACCCTCCCAAAAGAGCAGAAGCCCAGTCCTCTGTGGCCAGGGGAACCATGCTGAGCAACTGGCATATGATGGCCAGCATCAGGCTCTGTTTTTGTTTAGCTAACTAATTTTAATTTCACAGCTGGGGATTCTTATTATAGCAGAAATCATTCCACATCTCCATCAATGTGTGGTCGGATGATCTTATGTGTGAGATCTGATGTTTAGACCTCAGCTTCCCTGTCTTTCCTGGAGAGCTGAATTTCCTCTTGGTGAAAGTGCCATAGCTCCATGGAAATGCCAATGCTCCAAGGGCTGTGCTGATTTACTTCAGGCAAGTTGCTGGTTCAGTTTTCTATTTTATGTTCTGAAGATATTTTTACTTCTGTATCTCTACTGTGGCCTCCAAACAAATCCAGTTTTAAACTGCTCACTGCAGGGCTCTCCCAGTTATATCCCTCGATTGAAATCACAATTTCTGATGGTGCTACAGGGCTTTCCCATCATAGGTGATTTTGAGGGTAACTCCCCCAGAACATGGTGTGCAGTTGTGGGAAATCTTAGCTACCCTTTTTGGCTTTTATCAGTCCTTTTTCAAGTATATGATGGCTTTATTTCTCCAGGATAGAAAGACACCCATCTGATTTGTCTGGAAAAGCATTCAGCCAAGATAAAGCACAAAAAAATACCCAGAAAAGTCTGACCTTCTCCTGGCCAGTTCCTTTCAGTTCCCTTGGTAACCATCACCTTGACGTTGTGGTATTCAAAGACAACTTCTTAACTTTCCAGAGAATATAACAAGGAGCTGTTCAGGCAGGGTCAGCAGGAACTGGGAAATGTTTCCTTTGCTGCCTGGAAAGAGGCAAGGTGTCAGGCAGGGAGGTGACTGGTGAGGGGCAGGCTGCTGTTGCCTCCTCCAGGGACTGTGAGCTGGCTTTGGGGAGGTATGAGAATGGCTAAGGAGGTTTCTGTCTTCCCTCTCAATTCCCCTCTTGCAGAAGTGGCTGGGAGGATGAAATCTGGTTTGGGTCAGCTCCCTGGCATCTCTCAGTTGAGCACTCTGGGGAAAGCTTTACCCTTTGAGTGAAATTATGTTCTCTACCCCTGCAGTGGCTCCTTGCTGGGGATCATTTCTGTGTGGTGGTCACTCCCCACACTGCTCTCCACACAGGGCAGCACACAGACTTCTGCCTGGGGTTCTGGGGATTGGGGTGGGCTCCCAGGTGTTGTGGGAGAAGTGGTGCCATTCATTGGGAAGCTTGGGAAACCAAAATAGCCTTTGAAGTCTGGTGCTGCTCCTTGAACCATTTTGGATCAGTTTCTTTCCAGTTGTTGCTGTGCACCAAAGCATTGCAGTGCAATCCCACACCCACTCAGCACCTCCAGGAAGACCTCCCTGGAGGAAAATAATTTTCATGTGTGATTGCTTTGTTGTGTCAGTCTGGGAATACATGTGTAATTCCAGCTCCCTTCACTTCCTTGCCTCAGGAGAGACCAGAGGACAGGCCAGCATTGCTGATTTTGCTAGTTCACAGAGCGGTCCTGTTGCATCCAGAGTATCCTACCCAGGCAGTGTGCACAGTGAGGATCTTCCAACTGCTTCAAGTGAGGGATGCAATGGAAACATCTTGTCTAGATGACAGTCAGGCATCCTCTGTTTGGCACTGGAATTTACAGGCAGCAGCCCACGGTTGCCAGTTCCTGCAGCCTTGTGTCCTCCATGCATATTTAAAGCACACGCCTGCACAAACCTCTACCCTTGTCACCACAGATATACAATACATATAAAATGTACTCCTGTATTTATTCATAGGTACATGCTCATTTATCAAAGAGGCAATCTCTGTTGGCATCAATATAATAAAGGGTCTCTCAAAGCAGGACTGCCAGGAGCCCTCTTTCCCCAGGGAATGTAGTGCTGCCATGAATATGACAACAAATCAACATGGGGTAATGCTGCATCAGAGGACAGTAATTCTGGGGACACAAAAAGTGTTGTAAGTGCAGGTTAAGGGACATGGAAAACAGTGCAAGTTCAGTGACTTTCACTTCTCCCTTGGGGGAGTTACATATTAGTCATCCTCTCTGTTTTGTACATGACCAAAGGCAGGTAGGACATGGATGGAGGTAAGTGGCATTTCCCCTGCCTAGCCACAGCCATGGAAATCAAACCTGTATTTGATCTGCTCCCATGTGCTGGGCTCCATCCATTGCACCTTTGGGAGCTGATCTGTTCAGAGGAACCAGCCAGACATGATCAAGCTTCGCGCTGGGAGCTGTGTGATCAGGTTTGCTCCTACACGTAAGCTTGTGCTGGATTTATCTTTGGTGTCCTTTGGGTCACATTGCTTCCTTTGGCTGGGGGACTGTGAACACCCTTAGGGCTGAATAAGATGGTAAACCAGTGCTGTGGCTGGTATTCTTCAAACAATAACTCTTCACACAAGGAGTCTGTGTGATCATGCGCATCAGCTGAGCGTGAACCGCTTGATGCCAACTCCTGCATTTAAAGGAGGCCTCAGATTCCTGCTCAGCTACACAAAGACCCTTTATCTGTTCTCCAGCCATTTTAATGCTGTGGATGATTTATGGTTTCATGCAGAAAAACACACAGAATGCCTGCATTCCCATGTCTGTGAGGAGGTCTGCTTCCCATTTGTCACTCGACTTCACCACTTGGGAGTCTGCTTGGATGATTATCTCCTGACAATGAGGTATTGGATGTGGTCTGGGATTGCTTCCCTGTATTTACACTATGGTCATAAGCACGAGGTTTTTCACAATTTCTTTTTGATTCCTCAATGTTTGGCCAAGTGTTAGGTCTTAGTGAAAATGCTTACAGGCCTTGACACTTCATAAACATGAATGGGAATGACAATTTGGATTATTTGGGTTGGTAAGGATGTGCAATGCTTCCCTTATCCTTCCCCAGAGTTACTCTTTGAGACATGAAAACCCTTTTTTCCATCCCTGGCTATGTTTATACTGCCTTGTTGAAGCAAAGTTATTTCTCTGAAGTGTTCAGTGGCCTTTGATGCTGGAGGATGTGAGAATTTTAGTCACTGGGGTATTCATCCTGACAGTGCCTTTGTGAGGTGGTATAATGCTATTATTTCCCCCTATTTACAGAGGGAGAACACACCAATGGTTTCATGAGGCACTTGGGACAGGGCAGATTTTACCTGGTTACCTGTAGGTCATTGTGTTTTGCTGGCTGGATGCCTGCAAGGCATCTTACTGAGTATAACTGGTTCTATGACACAAGAAAGTATTTTGGTGATGGCTCCTATGGTATCCTCCCATGGACCTGGCATGAATTATGAACTTCAGCTGACAGAAAACCATTTTGAAGCTGCTCTCAGCTAGCAAAGCTTAGAAAAGCCTTCATATGAACTAGCCCACTCAGTGTGGGCAAGCCCTGGAGATGGACGGAGTTTTTCTCCCGTCCCCATCATGGTGAGAAGTGCATCACATCCTGGCAGAGCAGCAACATCCCAGTGCCAGCCAACCTCCGCAGAGCAAATGCCGTGGGGTGTCAGGGAATGCTTTCAAACAGCTGCCTGGCAGAAGAGAATTCATCCAGATGAGTCTGAAAATTTATATGCACAGCTGATATTGCTGGAAAGCAGAACTGGCATGGGAATAGCTCACAAAGTGGGGATGCAGGGGAATCTTCAAGCTAAGGCTTTTATCTATCAAACAATTCAATCAGCTTGGGTGCAGCATGAAAGAACAGCATGTACTGAAGCAGGGAGGGGAAAGGGGACTTCTTTTGCCACTATTTATATACCTGAGAAGCTGCCCTAGCAATGAATAATTGCAAATAATAATCATAATATCAAAACCAGAAAGGGCAAAGAAAGAGGAGCTCCCTCCCTCCCCCTCTCTGGTGCTGGTGTTTGAGATGTCACTCGGATATGAAGTTGAGCCTGCTTCCAATGGAAGGAGGCTGGCAGTCAGTGTATCTTTATCACAATCTCTTTCATGCTCTGATGAGCTCTCTACCCTGTGCAGGAGAAGCAGCAGCAGCACGGACAGAGATGCCAATCTGTCTCTGAGCAAAGAGAAAGACTTGGGCTGAAGCCCTAGCTAATTCGAAGAAGACCCCTTGTGTGTTTTTCCAAAGTTGGCTGCTGGCTATTTTTTATTCCCTCCCTGCTTTGTGCTAAGGCATGTGGTGGTCTGTGCCTTTCTCCAGCTAAAAGGTCATTGATTTTTCACATGGAAGAATTACCAGGTTCATCATCTTCTGCAGGTTATAATGAACAGTATCCTTTTTCTGTTTCCTGCAATCTCAGCACTGGTGTCTGAGCTTGGAAGGGAAGCTTGAAAACACAGTTTGTTTTTAGCACTGGAGAAAGTGTCATGCTCTGGTGGGGTGTTGCAGGGAGGTCTCTGGTCTGGTGCAGAAGTCAGAAATCTGTTGTGTTGATGTGCAGACCCTCTCTAACTCTGCTTCTGTGGGCCAAGGGAATGGCCACTCAACCCAGCACACTTAAATAATTTCCCTTTTCAATTTTGGCCAGATAAAAGGAACAGCTCTGGGCAGAAACTCTGGACCTATCCCTTGTTGAACCACACTTAAAGGGGAGCTTTGAACTCTGTGATCACCAGCTTAGTACATCCTCATTGCACCATTGGGAGATGCCCCTCCTTGGCAGAAGACACCTGGAGGAGGGTACAGGCTGTGGTTTCCAATCTGTGCTCTGAGACTTGCAGTGGGGATGGTGAGGGAAAAGCCTCCCTCAAGCACAGCAGGGGCTTCTAAAGGAAGGATTACTGAGACAGTTTGGTGAAAAAGGGAATCCAGCTATGAGGAGAAATCACATCCCACAAGAACCAGACCTGTCCTTCCTCCCTCAACAAAAGCTTTTTAGAATTTCACCCCATTTCATCAGTTTGAAGCTTCTGCTCTGGTTTTGGAGGAACTGGAATCAAAGGCCATGACTTCAGCTGATGCATCATACACTGGGTCCTGAGTGGAGAAAGACTCACTTGTGAAACCAGTGCTGAACGGAGAGCTGGGATGGAGGTGCATAACTCCAAGTCCTTTTTTGTTATCTGAAGACCCCTGTCCCCTCTTTTTGTTTTTCCACATCAGTGATTAGTCAACAACATGAGGAGAGATTAATTAGAAACTTCTGTAATGACTTCTTTATCTTTCATCCTTTCAGATTTCTGTCCCTGAATCTCTCCTGAAGTCCCCACATCCCTGGCACTGAGCACGATGTGATCACTGCACAGAGCAGCTCTCTGAGCAGATTTCATTTAGGCTGAAACAGGATATGTGGAGGAAGGGAGGCAGGACAATGGGGGAGCAGCACCAAAGGAGAATTAGTTGACAAGGAGAAGCATGTGAAAGAAAACAAGGAGCACTTGGGACTTTGGATGAAAAGTAGTTCATCCCTTCTCAGCCCATTAATAAGTTAATAACTTATCAGAGATTAACTTAACACCTTGAGGCACAGAAGACATTGCCTTGTTCTCACATTAGCTTGGCTCTATTGTAATTCCTTTATCTTACCTTTTTTTCCCCTCAGCTATTGCATACTCACCTGGGGCCACACTAATATAACAGCATAAGATTCAATTACAAAAGTCTACAATAAGAGTGCAAAATTCTCTTCCTGACATGCTGAATCAGTGCTCATAAGCATTAATTATTGAGTGGCTAGCAGAATTCTTTTTTTTAAGTTGTAGTGGAAAAAAGAATAAACCTTATGGTATCTCCTGTGCACAGAGCAGCAATTCTCCCACTGGGATGTCCATGGCTTTGCCAGCTCTTGGGGCAAGGCACAGGCAGGAGGGACAGGGATGGGACTGGAGGAGCCAGGCAAAGACGAGGTGTTGAGAAGGAAAGGAGGGGAAAGAGAAAAGAGTGCCAAGCTGGCACAGTCCCCTCCTGGGGAAGAAGAGCCCCAGGGATGTTTGGCACTTTTTATTTCCCTTGCTCTAAGCACAAGGCTTTTTATCACAAAGGAGAGGAGGGAGCCCATGTGGGGGGAAAGATAAAGGTCTGGCCACCGAGTTTCTGCTCTGCCTGGATGGGGAATATTCTTATCAGCCCATTTGATGTCTTCCTGAGAGCCTCAGCATTGTGTCCAGCACTCCAACATCCCTGTCCCTATCACCAGAGCCACCACTACCTCCAGCTTATCTCTTTGTTACAGGAGCCTCCATCTCCGGAGTACCTAAGCACATTTTACATGGTATCAACACAGAGAACAAAGTAGCTCGTCCTTTCACTGCCAGCTTCAGAGAAGCTCGGGTTTGAGGGGATCGTGGAGATTCAGCTCTTCCTCTTATCTGGCAAGGTGCTTTCAGATTGGGACTTTGAGGCAGAGCAATGGGAGATGCTTCTGCTGCTGCTCTTGATTTTGTAAACCAGAAGATGATGCCAGGATTCAAGCAGGTTAAAGCCCCTTCTTTTGTCGACACAAAGTCATGGAGTGTAACATCTATCAATATCTCCTCATTTTCAGTTACAGATGGGTTAGATACACTAGAGCAAATGGAGTATTTTTGCTGCACAGATCCAATATTTGCTTCCAGATTTCTTGGAGCAAATACAAAGAAAAAACAGAGCTCAGGGCATGGGTTTGCTTGGGATATCCCAGCAGAGAGAAAGGGTCATCCAGTTATTTCAGCTGGAGCTACTCTAGGCTCACAGATGCCACCACAGAGTTCGGTTACAATGACAAACACCAGCTGCAATTCCCTCATCCCTCTGTCATGCCTCTCCTTTTCTATATTTAAACATACATATTCTGTGGGGATGAAGACTTGGCTTCGGAAAATGTGCAAAATTCTGCTGCCCCACAGGGTTTTAGTCTTGTGTTCAGATGCACCGTGACAAAACAAACACTGTGTGCGCGAGAGGGAGCGAAGAGGATGACATCAGGATTACAAGCAATGTCAAAGGAGACAGGCTTGCCTTTCACAGGCGATATTTGCATGTGTAACACAGGCTCCAAAGACTTCCATCGCCTCCCTCCTTTGCCAGCGCTGTGTGTTATGCATTAAACATATGGCTCCACTTAAACCAGGGGCCAGGCTCCCCCCGTGGGGCGAGCGATGGCTGCGGCCGCCCCTCGCCCTCTGCGGATGGGGATGGTGGGAAGGGAAGGGAAGGGAAGGGAAGGGCGGATGGAATTCGATTAGTCAGCGATGGCACCGGAGCGCGTAACCCGATCCTCCTCACGAATGTCGCACCCTGCGCTCGCTGGGAAGGGAAGCAGAGGCAAGGGGAGCAGCCGATCCAACAGACCCGGGGCTGACACCATCGCCCATTCTGGGCTTCATCCAAAGAAGACAAACCAGACGTTTAATCAGGAGTCAGAGATCTCGCAGGACAAAGATCAGGCTAAAGCTGCTTTTCCACAGGCAGAATAGACGACACTCTGTAATACCTTTAATTGGACTACAACACAAAATTGTATGTTATATGCTTGTGCTCACATCTAGAGGGATGTGATTTAGAATCATATAATCAAATGCACGGTGTGTTGGTTAAAAATGGCACGACATGCCTGCTCTCCATTCACACAGCAGCAGAGGCAGTGCAAAGGGACCTTCACCCTCCACCCTGCTAGATATCAATCCACACTGATGAGCTTGCTAAACATTAATGATTTCATCTTTCCTGTGATCTCTGCTGATACAGATACAGTGCAATGTCTTCTGGTTTAGTTTTATTTATTTTATTTTATTTTATTTTATTTTATTTTATTTTATTTTATTTTATTTCATATTTTATTTTATATTTTATTTTATTTTATTTTATTTTATTTTATTTCATATTTTATTTTATTTTATTTTATTTTATATTTTATTTTATTTTATATTTTATTTTATTTTATCTATAAGCTTATGTTACACAGGATCTAGCAGGTGATGGCTCTTTCTCTTTGCACCTTGGGAGATGAACTAGATTTTGTCTGATAACTAAAAATGAAAGTCTCTACATCTCATTTCTTAGTCCCTGAGGCATTGATGTTGGTATTCTATAAAGTTAAGGATTTAAGTGGAGATTGCTCTGATGTCCTTACCCATTCCCCCAGTAGCAGACTCAGAGAAAACTGCAAGGTGTGACCATTAGTGCAACAAATCAAAAATGCCTCTGCAAGCAAGTCACTGGAAGTACAAATGGCTCCCACCTCTCCCTTCCTCCTCCTTTTCTTCCTCTCTTCCCAGTTCCGGTCCCTCTCCCCTGAAAGAAGTTGCAAGGCTTTGTGTTTAATTAAGACATATTGTCCAACCAATTGGGAAGCAGGAAATAGCAGGAGATGTTTTACAAATAGGAACAATTCTTGTTCATTATCCCTTAATTGAGGCAACAAAAAGGTGCTGGAAAACATCCATCAGATGCACATTCATGTACATCATCAGAGAGGATTGGATTTAGGAGCTCACAAAAGCAACGTCAAATGTTCCAATCAAGAGTTATACAAGCAACAGGGAAACAAAGAATTGGAGACACAAATACATCAGAATTAGCCCAATTGCAGATTATATGCTTCTGGAAAATGCATTCCCTGGCTCTCTTCCAGGATTTTCTTATTTCACACTCCTGTCATTTCTAGCTGTGGTATGGAAGTCAATGTTCCTTGTCCCTCCTCTGTTGGCCTTCTTCAGGGAGAAGGTGTCATTCTGAGGGTGTGAGGGACACCCCTGTGAAGACGCTGCAGGCTGTCACCCCACCTTGGACTCGGGTACTCTGAGGGTGACACTTGGTGCAACATCTCCATCCTTGTTCCTTCACATTTTGAAGCTTGGCTGCTCTGGTAAGACACTATTCTTGGGCAGAAGGGATAAATAACACGAGATATAATGACAACCCTCCTGCTGAGGGAAATATTTTGTGCCTGGAAGGCCAGGAAATCCTGTTACCCATTTAAGTATGCGTTCTAAATCTTGCTTGGCCTGCTTCTGAGCTCATTTACACTCTCACACCATGGACCTGCAGACCCAGCCTTTATTCCCACAGGTCTATTAGACTCGAGTTCTCTGGATTGTCATTTTTAAAAGGTGCTTTGAGTTTTAAATGAGGGACAAAATATGCCAAGGACCCTCAAGATACCTACTGAAATGTAAGCTCACCTCAATTCTTCCTGGAAAGAAAGCCATCACCAGGAAAAATGGCATCACACCTCATTGGGCCGTAGTAATAGACCCAAACATGACAGGATATTGTTAAAAATACTCCTGATCAGTACCCACAGCTGTTGAGCTTATTATTCTCACTGTCCTGCCATAGATACTTACATGGTCTCCAGGGTACCTGAGCGTTTCACAATCTTTAATATAGTTCTCTTTACGTGCTTCTGAGAGATACATCTCCACCATCACCTCCTCCTCTCCTTCATCCCCCCTGGGATGACTGAGGGACATGGTGGTTGGTAACCCATTCCAGTTCTGTGCACTGTGGTGTTTCCCCTGGAACAGCACTCATCTCACCAACTTTATCTACCCAAGCTTAAAATGCAGAATTTAAGACCCCACCATTGATGGAAGGAGGTAGAAAGCACCAGAGGTCAATTATACTCATCTGAAGGTGGGGAGCTTCAAGAGGCCTAAATTCCCACGTGTTTATGGGGGGTGAGCCCAGGGATAAGCATCCCAAGCTGGACCATGCAATGGGAACATGGCCTTATGCTTTATGGAAACCATGTGTGGTGGCAGAACATCCCTCCAGCAACCTGGGTATGGCTGGGAAGAGCCTGAACCCAAATGTGAAGATGTCCTTGGGAGATACTCCTTGAGCTTCAAAGCTGAAGAAGGAAGCCTGTCAGTCCATTGCTCATCTCTAAAGGAGACCTTACAACACTCAGGGGAGGTTTTCTTCCTTGGGAGGATGGAGCAGGAGTCTGCCTATGTGCCCTGTTTCAGATGGGAGCTCTGTGGATTGGCTCTGTCTTTGCCTTGAGTGAGAAGTTCTCCCATGATTTTCCCTTGCACATCCTCCAGCATGTGCAATTCCTGTGTCATCCTCCCCTGCCATCCCCACGAGCCCTCTGTGCCTTGTTCTGAAATCCCCACTTCCAACCACGGAAAGTGTTTGCATCGTAGCTGGCATTTGTTGATTTTCTTTAGGTGGCTCAGGGCTGCAGGCATTCCTCATTACTTTTTTATCAGCCAATTTGAATACTCATTGAGCCTCACTAAGTGTGTGATGGTTTTTAATTCTTCCTTCAGAGGCATTTGTGTAGAGCCTGCTCTTGGTCCTCAGTGATAACACAGGATCCCACCAATGCAGCTGAGGTGAGAGATGATAACTCATGGAACAAGACCCATCAGTCTGGGCTCGTTTCATGCAGGTGACAAGGCTGAGGACTCTTTTTGTTTTGCCCTTTGCTTTCCTGTGCAGTGGGACTGCCAGAAATCACAGCAGTACAAGATATGGCAGGCTGACACAATACGTTGCACTGGACAAACAAGTGTCCAAAATACTTTGCAAAATTAAATAATTAAAGTGGCAAGACCATAAACAATATAAATTATGGAAGTGGTAGTGTGGTAATGAGTAATAATTTAAGTCATCAAACTATAAGGCTAATAAGAGCTAGAAAAAAATTACTATAACCATTACGTATTTTAAAAAATGACCAGCAGAGAAATATTGTGTTTTGACATCCAGCTCCTGTGCACTGCTTTGGACCTGCTTTTAGGTATGCTGTGTATCCAGACCTGGACAACACAGACAGTAATTTTTTTTAAACTCAGATCAGGTGAGTAGGAAGGGAATAGATAGTGGGAGGAGAATTGGTTCTGTTATTTCTCAGGTTGCAAGGCCAAATAAAAAAACATGTCCCCGGGATAGATAGTGACTATGCAATATAACCACCTTGGAAGGCAGAGGGCTGGTTTGGATCCCTCATTGCCCCTGGAAGGCTCTGGGGCCATTGCTGGGGCAGCAAAGGAGGGAGCATAAGCACCATGGCTGTCTGAGCTGTGTTGCTGTGGACAGATACAAACCTTTGGTCTCTCTGCCTATTAGTCCAGCAGTTTGCTCAAGTGCTAAATCCAGTTCCACACAAAGAAGGTACATTCTGCTGCTTTTTCAAGTGTCTTGGATTCTATTGTGTACAAATTTCCAAATGAACTGCTTGAGTGTTGACTAATGCTGCAGCCTGCAGTCAAGGTAAGAGCCCATTTATTTATAGGCTCTTCAAGGACAAGAAGAAACTGTATTTGTACAATCCTCCAGCACACAGCCTAACAAACAGTTACCTGCCTCAGCCACGTTTCAGGAGGACGATATATGAGACCCTCAAGAAAAATACACAGCTCAGCCATCGTCTGCTGGCAGGAAGGTCACGCGACGCCACCGGCTTCTGATGATGGCAGAACTGCAAACGTATAAAGAAGGCTTTTTTCCTGCACCATCAGTTTGATTGGATGTGTGTCCAGGAGGTTACTCAGGATGTGTAGCTGGAACTGGCTGGGAGCAGACAGTGCTGGCTGCTGTGTGTGCACAGCACCCACCTGTTTAAATGAGGCTGTGTGTTTGCAATCGATGGGACTGTCTGATCCCTGGATGCTGGGGAGCTCTCTTTTTCTATTTCCTGCTGATATTTACTTCAAAGGTGCATGACCACACAGATCACTTTAATAACAAGAGCCCAAAAGAAGAATTAATAAAACTCTGAGTGTGTTTTATCCCAAGATCTCTCAGTGCTTGACAAAGGAAAGGCACCATCAGTTCTTTTTATATGGGGGCAGAAAGAGGTGAAATGATTTATTTATCCACATTCATGCAGTGAATTGGTGGTAAAGCAGTGAGCTGGACCTCTCCAGCTGTGCTTTGAGGCTACCTATAATGTCCATTGGGACAGTCCTAAAGCATTTATCCTTCACGAGTGCATCTTGCCCCTGCTGCTTTGTGCAGAAATTAGCCCTGTGAAGAAAAGTTCAGCTCTGCAGTGGCCTGGGCTAGAACAGGAAAACAGCAGAGCTCTGGTGTCTTAAAGGACACAGATTTAAACTCATGGTCAATAAGGTAGAGAAGACACACAGCAATGGGCACAGGGGATCAGGAGATACCTGGTGGATCTGTGATGGAGAGCTGCTTATTCAAATTCACTCCTGCAGTGTTTATAGGAGTTTGCCTTGGCTTGCTCAATGGATGTGCCCTTGGTGGCAGTCAGAGACAAGGGCTTCTGCTCAGCTGGAGGGGCAGCTGGGTGCTCTCCTAGCCCCAGGGTCCCTGGAGGCTTCAAGCAGACGTGAGCAAAGAGCTTTTCTGGCACGTCTGTGTACTTTTCTGCATTCACAACACACAGCGTGGCTGTCATTAAGGCTACAGGAAAACAGCACATCAGGGCACATCTAGAGGGCAGAGACTGTTGACCACTTGAGCTGAGCAGAGCAAAGGTCTGTAATGAAGCCCAGTGGGATGTGGTCCATCTGGCCTCTCAGCATGTTCATCAAGCTCTTGCTCTCCAGGGCAGCACTGAAGGTGGCAGCCTGTGGGAGAGAGTGATCCTGAGGGATGTCTGCCTGCTCTGCCTTTGGCTGCAGTGAGCTGTGCACGGCTGGGGGGCTGGGAGCTCCGAGATGGCCACAGGGAAACAGGGAAAGGAAAGACCAGGACTTCCCAGTGCTTTGTATCAGCTGGTGGGGATGCACATGCATAGGGACAGCAACTTTGCAGGTGCCCAGCAGCCACTGGGAACCTGGGGTATTTGCCTGGAATATTTATCCGCTGCCAAATATTTAATTATGCAGGGAAACCTACTACTTAGGCAGAGATGTCTTGGCTTCATTAAAGAAGCTGCAGAAATCATTGTGCTCTCCCCCTGGGCTCTGTGAAGGAAAATCCTGCTGATGGAGTCAATTGAATCTGGAGGGGCCACAGAGCTGCTGAGCCCCAGGTTAGCAGAGGATTTTGAGGCAGACATGCCCGTGCCTGGGCCTTGGAGCATCAGTGTAACCAAGCTCCTGGGCAATTTTAGCAGGTGCCGTGAGCTGATTACAGAATGTGCTCAAAGCAGCCCAGGGCCCTTGCTCCACGTGCCCACAAATTTCATTCCTGCAGATGAGACAGCAATGAATTTGCCATTCATTAGCAACAAATAATATCTCTCAATCCGTCTTGGGTAAGCGTCATTGTGGAATTACTCTTTCACTTTCATTTTACAGGGTTCCCTGTGATAAATTTAGCTTGTAAAGGGTGATTAAGACACTTCATTATGTTTTAATGTGTCTTTAGGCCTATGTCTAACAGTAATGCTCATTCTGGATCTCCCTGGAATAGCAGGCTGTTGCAGCCCAGAAAAGCCTGCATGTGGGGTATGACTGTGGCTGGGCACCACACCAGTGGCTCCTGCCTCATGGTGAGGAACTTCAGGAATCTCAAAATGTGTCTCCACTGCTGGAGACAGTCCAGGTCAGTACATCAGCCAGCTGTGGGTCTCACAGAAGGAGATTAGGTAGTTCATTTCTTACCCTTACCACCCAGTTTGTCCACCTCGGAGCACAGGTTTGCAGGGAATGGTAAGATCCCAACCAGCTCTGGCTGCCAAAACTTGAGTTTACCACCAGATTTGGATTTTCTCCCTAACAAGCAGCTCCTCAGAGCCTTGCATGTCGAAGCTGGTTCAGCAAAGTGCGAGGGGGTGTTTGTATTTGCATCCCAAATTGCAACCTAGAAGCCCTCCATCCCACACTGATAAACCCTGGAGGTGGCTAATTCCTATTTTGTGCCTTACTCAGCTGAAAACTTTATCCAGTGACACGTAGGCACCGAAGCGCCCTGGTTTGGGAAGGCAGGCAATTATTTCCTGCCTGAAGGGAGAAAGTTCATACTGTGCTGTGCTTTGTGTTTTCTACAGAGCAGAGCAGCTCTGATCGCTCCTAGGCTTCCTCAGCTGTTTGTCAGTCACCAGCTCTCTTCATGGACTATGTAAGGAGCCCAAGCACCTCATTAAGATGTTTTCAATTGCTCTCTGCAGCCACATGCATAGCAATGCATTCTGTAAAACCTAAATTAGGCAGTGTGAAAGACTCTCAGGAAGATGTCCATGCTTTAAGTATTCTATCTATATGAGAGGGAGCATGGTCTGATCCCAGAAAAAACTTCTGCCCCATCATCTCGTGCCTTGCCCTTTCACTGCCACCCAGTGCCTGTTTTGTGTGACTGGGCTTTGGGCTGTCACAAGGTAATAGAAGTTATTTTCACTTAACACTCCTATTCCATACTTAAACTATTCTAGTTTCAGGCTTTTCTCTTTTAGAAACATGAGCACCTATTGATAAAACTTTCTACATGTTCTGAGAAATTTTGTATGTTCCACCTTCTTTCCCTTTCTGTTACTTTTTGTGGGCACCTTATGAGGACTGAACATGTTACTGTAGATAACAGCACTGGGAATTAAGTGCTTAGCTGGGAAACATCTCCAATCCTTTCTCATATAGATTTAGTTTGGAGCAGGATGGCAATCTTTAACACAGGCAGACAAGATCTCGCTTGCTGGTTTTTAGGTGAGTATTAGAGCCTTAGATCCTAAATCAGCCACGACATTCAGACTGGTGGGGGCTGGGAGGCTGTGTCCTGTGGAAAGGTCAGCGTTGGGCTAATTCCTTCAGGCAGTTTGAGGTATTTGTGGCAGCCTTCCTCCCTCCCTTGTTGAATTGCTGCGTGGTGTTGCCACACACTGTTAAAGAGCAGCATTCTGGAAATGCAGCAAAGGACGAATTTCAGAGGCAGGGCACACAGTGGGGTATGTAAAGCTCCCCAGCTTCCTTCAGGATGAAGAGCTGCTCCGTGGCCTGTGTGTTAGTCCCTGGGACATGCAGTTTTACGGTCTCTGGGAAGAGCAGGGCAGCTGGCACAGTCCCTGGGAGTGCCCTTCTGGTCTAGTTAGAGACTGTGAGCATCAAATGCTCTCATTCATTTATTGGAGGGTGATAAACAGCCTGGGAAATGCCTGCCTCAGTCAGGTCACATCCTTGCTCTTTTATGAATGTGACATGTTTAAAAGCATATCTGCTAATGTCACGAGAGACCCAGAGGAAATCCCAGCTTGGTCAGCTTGGCACTAGGTCTCCTGAAAAGCAGCTGGGTGCAAAAGATGCTCAGATTGCTTTTTTACAGGACTATTTCTACAGAAAATAAGTGAACTTAAACAGCCTTCTGCACTAAAAATAATAATTTGCACCATCTGGGACAAAGCTCTGCTCTTTAGACAGGGGTGTAATGCATTTGTGATTGCAGCAATGGATTTTTTTGCCATGTTTTTGTCACTGGCACAGCTGAGACTACAGATGAAGCAAAAAACCACAGTTCTTACCACGCTGTCAGTTATCTTTGGTGTGGGAAGGAGGGGGTCACTGCTGCAACAAAATGGGCAGGAATCTGCCTGAGTCAGGAGAGTGAGGCTCTTTGTGCCCTGTTTGTGTGGCTCTCACCAGTGGTACTCAGGCTCTCTGGTCTTCCAGGGAGCCAAACCCACTCCAAAAGATCCTCTGCCAAAAGGGAAACCTCAGTCTCCTTGCTGGCCTAGGCCTTGCATTTAAGGCACTATATCCTCCTGAAAAAGGAGCATTCAGGTGAATAAGGTGTATTCATTCTGTCTCCTACCTTATTTCCCCTTCTTTCCCATGAAAAAAAACCAAAACAAACCCAGGAGCACATGCAGCTCCCAAGAGCCACACTGGCCAAGCTGGAAGCTTTGGGAGGCACGCAGGTGCTGCAAGGACAGAATTCCTGTGCTGTGCTGCAGGAATTCACAGCTGGGCTGCCCAAAGAGGGGCCAGAATCCTCCGCTGCCCTCTGTGCCACCGCAGGGCTCTGAGCACAGGCACAGAGGGCACAGCCCCGCGGGGACAGGGACAGGGACAGGGACAGGGACAGGGACAGGGACAGGGACAGGGACAGGGACAGGGATGGGGCCACCACGGTGACCTTGCGCAGGGCTCGTCCCCAGGTCCCCGTGCAGCTGGTGGCTTGCACTGCCAGCCATATGGCCCTCACCAGAAATGCTGGCTCTGATTGTAGCTCTCAACCTGCCAAAGTTCATAACAGGGACAGAAGCTGGGGGTGGGGGGAATAAAATAAAAATCAAATATTTTTAGCTGAAATAGAGTCAGTAACAAGGAAAAGGCAAGGGAAAAAGGAAAAAAAAAAGTCCTAAAAGGCAGAGGGCTTCATTACTCCAGTAAAAATTGCCTTCTCTGACCTCAGGCACCTGACTCAGCATTTTCCAAGTCGATATTTTACAGTAATAAAAGGGAGAGGGCACCAGGTGTGTGGGAAATGGTGGCAAATTTGTGTCTAAAAAAGCAGGGACATTCCTTCTAATGAAGGACTGTAGAGACTATGTTCCTAATCAAACTGCTAATAATAATAACCTTGTTTCTATAATCCGCCTTTTTTTTTCCGTGAAGTGGGGTTATGTGTGACAGAGATTTAGGGACTTTGGAGAGGGACTAGGCAATGCCTTTCAGTTTGCTGGTTTTACTATTAACCTGAAGGAAAAGCTGG
This sequence comes from Dicaeum eximium, assembly GCA_013396995.1. Lineage (NCBI taxonomy): Eukaryota > Metazoa > Chordata > Aves > Passeriformes > Dicaeidae > Dicaeum > Dicaeum eximium. The sequence continues at coordinate 371,347 of VWZP01004035.1, read as the reverse complement.
TCCTGATCCTCCTTGCCCAGGTGTTTTGTCACTTTATTCCCAGCAAAGCTGATACAAAGTAACTACCAGGACAAAATGGAGATGCTTTTTATCTGTTGTGTAAAGATTTAAATGAACAAGATTCAGTGCAAAGCATTGCTATTCATGTGTTATTTGGTCTCTTTCCCAAGTGGGAGAGGCACAAGAACAGCCACTCTGATCAAACATAGGCATAAGGATTCCTCTCCTCCCTGTGATGGTTGGGTGCTGTATCCAGAGCTGTCTCTTCAGATGCACCAACCCCAAGTGTCTGCCTCCCTCCCTAGAACTTCCACTGGGACATCTGTGTGCACAGGAGGAGCTGGGACCTGGTACAACTGTCAGAGCTACCCTGACATGAAATCAGATCCACGAGGTGGGAACAAGCCTCTGCATTTTGGCTTTGGTTCAGCAAGGTCAGAAAAGATCTCTACAGCCCCTGCTGAGCTACTTGCTCTGATGGGTGACACGAGGGCAACACCTCCCTCCACATCTCTAAAGGGACAGCTCCAAATACAGCCAGAGTAACCCAAAAAGTGATGGGTACTCACCTCCTCCCTGACACACCTGGGGACAGGACATGTCCTCGGGATCCGCTTTGCCCTGGGGCCTCCAAAACTTTGGAAGATGTAGAAAACCATATTTCAGCTCCTTCAAATGGAAAGTTAATTAAAACTCAAGGAGAAAAATCTCCATTGGGAACCAGCAAAACAGCAAAACAGGTAGACACCTCTGACCCTAATTTATGTGATTTTAGAAGTAGTACCAAGATTGGTTTAATTACATGGGAACAATGTATATCTCCTGTATTGCAGATCAGCTCGTTAGTGGTACACTTCTTTTTCTTTTTCCACTTCCAGTTGAAATTGATAATACATCCCTCACTCAAAACATTGTCTCCCAATCACCATGGTTACTGCCAGGTTTTTCCACAAGGACCAAGCATATTCATCTGTCAAGTATGCTAATGGGGAATGGACCCTGTCACACAAAGGAGCAGGCTATTCAAACATACACTTGCCAAATAATTGTACATGTCAAAAGAATGATGCTTGTTATTTGCCTAATATTATCCCCCAGAAGTGGGAAATAGTTCAGCTCTCAATGCAAAATGGCTTGCCCTTATCAAATAGGCAATTTGCTGATAATTTAGACTATTAGAGATCTTGGGGTGGGGAGAAAAAGAGGAGGGGGTGGCAAATGTAAGTGGCCTTTTATAATTGCACTGAAAGCAAAATGGTGCATTAAGTGCCCCAGAGGTGCAGTAACGAGGAGCATTGCAGGAGTGCTGACAGCCAATGAGAGGGGCTGCTCTCAGCCTCCCCTCTCACCTCTGTCAGGTAGCTGCTGGTGGGTGGTTAATTATAATTTAGCAGTAACACTTTTCTCAACTGCATTTTTTTATTGCTATTTATCTTCATGATGGGCCAATTTCCCATTTGTCTATTTCGGTAATTAAGGCAAAGAAAAATGTTACTGTAGGATTCCTCTAACTTCCCGAGCTTCCAGCAGCTGGAGTTTTTGAGGCTGTGCTGATATACCTGCAGCCAAGGCAATGAAGTGGTCTTTTCCTTCACTTTGAGGCACTTAAAGGCTCTTCCCATGCGGAGCAGGTCACAGAAAGGCAGGGACAGCCCAGGGACCGAGTGACCTGCCAGAGGCAGGGCTGTAGTTGGTATCTGCAGACTCTCCTGCTCCACCATAGACAAATGCCTAGCAGACCACAAACCTCACATCACCTGTGCCACGTGTGTGGAGGAGGAAAATCCTGTCCTCTCTGTCCTCTCAAGGTGAAAAACTAATTAACTCCTCTAAACTGCTTGAGATGTCGAGAATGTAAAAGTAGCAAATATTCAGACATCTCTGTTTCTTTGAATGGGATGGGCAAAATTCCCAGTATCATCTCAGGGCTTTCAAACATTGTTGTTTCTATCTCACATAGTTTTGTGATGAAACAAGAGAGATCTCAGAATTTATTTGTTCTTTCCCCAGCTCTGTTTTTTTTCCTTTGTTCTTCACAGAAGTTCAGGTCAGTGCAGTAGCAGGGGGTGGCTGGAGACCCCAGGAGCATTGCTCACTGCAGGAATGCAGCATCAGCCTCCTGCCTGCAGTCTCCTGTGCTGTGTCCAACCTGTGCACTTGGTCCTTGGCTTCACTGGTTCCTCTGTGCCACGTCCTGTGAAGAGACAGCTTCCTACCAATCCCAGATGTGCACCACACACCAGTGACTTTTGCCTGGGTGATATATCATGGCCTAGAAGCAGAAGGCACTTCAGCATCTTCCCTGAGCAGCATGGGTCCCCTCCAGCCTGCCTGGTCTGTGAAGAGCAGTGCTACTGATGGCAAGCTGGGAGGGTGTGCAGTGCAGTCTTGCCCTCAAAATGTGACACTATTTGCTGGATGTGGCTGGATTAGGATTCTCCATCCCTGGAAGTGTTCAAGGCCAGGCTGGGTGGGACCCTGAGCCACCTGGTCTAGTGGAAGGTGATCCTGACTATGGAGGGGGAATTGAAACTAAATAATGTTTGAAGTCCTTTCCAACCCTAACCATTCTGTGATTCTATGATGATTTTGCTTGATTGTGGATTCTGATTGCTGAGCCCCCTCATGCTTGCTGTATGAGTGAAATGCAGTATTTTTGGCTTGGGGAGGATGGGGAGACTTCCCTCCAGACAGTAAAATCAGCTTCTGTTTGCACTGGAGAGGTAAGCTCTTAAAATGAACACAGGGAAGGCAAGGAAAGGTATGATAAGGAAGTTGAGTTTAGGGGCAACCAGTAAATTTTGTGGGGGATGAAAACAAAGAGGGGTTATGGTTTGCTAGCCTGTGGTGTTTCTTTAAAAAAGACTAATTTTCTAATGAGCAGAAAGAAGAGTGGAAAAAAGCATCAACTAACAAACAACCTAATCGGTTATTAAAATATTTCCAAGCAGTGAAATTAATACAATTCCCAACTCATAACTTATTTGCCTCTGTACAAAATTAACATAGATAAATAAATTAAAAAAATAACCTCACCCAAACTGCTTCATAATAAAATGTGATCATAGCAATAATAAGACGCTTCAGTGCATGAATTTGGTTGTATTAATTCACCTCTGGTGTAATTGACAGCTCTCAGCCTTCAGCTTTCCTCTGAACAGCTCACTACAGCTGAATTATTATACCTGGCACTTCAGACTCTTCCAAATCTCATTGCCTAATTGCGTTCTCTTCTAGTAGGTGAGTGTTAAACTCAGACATTAAAGGATCTCTGCCAATTACCTGAAGCTCAACATTTGATCTGTCTGAAAATCTCACCGATCCATGGGGGACTGCTCCTCTGTCTGCACCTCCACTGCTGCCTTCTCTCCGTGCTCAGTGCAGTGTAGAATGAGAGTAATTCTACTCCTGGCTTTAAGGGCATAAAAAGAGTGAATAATAGAGGAAATTCAGGCAAGAAATGCAGACCCCCCCTCTACCCATTCAGAATTAGAGCTAGCATTAATCCAGCAGCAGCTGCTAATTATGTGGGATTTGTAGGAAAATTTGCTCTCTTTGTCTTCCCGTTGCTGGTTTTACAGATACCATCTGACCAGTGCCTCTGTGAGATACCCTGTAAAAGAAGCAGCTTTTCTGGGATTATGTCCCCACTGCATTGCTTCTCCTGCTTGTAGCTCACTGATGTGTTTCAGTCTGTGGTCACTGTAAAGCCTGTGTGGCTCAGCAGTGCTTTGGAGACCCTTGTTTGCAAACCAGTCAGTTAAATTAAGAAGCTTGATTCTCATTGCTGTGTGATGACATCTTCAATTTAGCTGGTGCCCCAGTGAGGAAGTAAACAAACAATAAAAGTGTCACAATTCCTTCTAGTTCCATTAGAAAAACAAGAAGTTTATTCGGTGTTTTGGCAAATGAAAATTTAAGCAAACTGTCAAGGGAGACATTTTCCCCATCAGATGCTTTCTGGGAGGGGATTATAACAAGAAAGAGCTATCACCCACCATGTCATTAAAAACAAAGGCTCCTGTGAACCCCTTTTATTAAAGATTAGCAGCACTGATTACAGACTTGTAGGCTGAGCTGAAGACAAATTAGAATATCTTTTGCCATGGGATAACTTACAGTATCCTCCTGGGCAGCGAGACTGCTGCAAACAGTGCACTCCTGAGAAGAGACAATTTTCACCTCTGGCCACTCATTCTCTGCCATTTAGAAACAGCCTGGTGATCTGCCTAGACCTACTTGCTGCCAAACACTAACACCTTATTACACCTCCTGCTGGATCATTCCAGATGAGACCAGTCATTCCTGCAATCAGGAATACCAGATTTTTGGCTTTTCTCATAGATAGCCCTTAAGCCTACTTAGAAAGTCTTGCCAAGCCAAGTGTCAAGGAGCTCTGTCCTAGCAGGGACAGACAGGGATGCTAATGCAATTCCTAGCAAATCATGAAGACTCAGTCTTCAATGCCATGTGGTGGCCACAGGCTTGGTGCAGAGTTAAAGACCCATCAGATTAATTGTGAGATGCCAAACTTACTGAGTAGTGAACATGGAGTTCCTGCTCATGCCCACCTCAGTCATGCCCACATATTTAAACGTGTGTGTACACCCTTCTAACCAGCAGAGATATTCTGGGCAGCCAGGACAAAGCAGAAACTGTTGCAGAAGGGATGTTTGTCCTGCCTAGGATGGCTGTGAAATCTTCCATGTGATGGAGAAAGCCTTTCCAGGCTCCCAGGTTGTTGTCTTTACACCCAGCACAGGAAAAGTACATCTTTGTGGGTAAAGGAGAAAATAGCTCTTGAAATAGTCCCCTGTGAGATACCATGGTACCCAAGGGCACCCATGGATCATGGACACAATGGTTTGGATCTCTGGATCCAGATCCAGAGATGGGTAACTCTGTGGGTGGTGTAGGGATTAATTCTGGTCACTGGGCATCTCCCTGCAACACTGCCTCCTTCAAACCTCTATCCCTGCAAGAGTGCCCTGAGCCCTGGGACTGAGTTGCCTGTCCCATTGTTTGTGCACAGGAGTGGGAACAGGCTGAATTTTGCACTGCCTGGGAGGGAAGTGATCTTGTTTCCATCTGTGTCACAACCATGCAGGAGTTTCAGCTGCCACCATAGGAACAACCACTCCTGGGAGAGTAAGGGATGTTTAAGAAGTGATGCTTCACTCGGTGGTCTGGACTGACCTCTCCTGGATGTGCAGGACCACAGAGGCACTATCCATCTCACAAAACAATAATACTGCTTCCCCTTCTCTCCCCTTCCCTTTCTAGGCTCAGAGGGGAATGATGGCAGTGAGGAGCCAGAGCAGGACCTGTGGTAACATTTCAAAAGCAATAAGCAGAGTCCTGTGCACACAGGAATGGCAAAACAGATGGAGAAGCAAAATCCAACAAAACAAATCATGATGTCACGTACAGGATTCCTCTCCTCTTTTCAGTCGTCTATAAATGTGAGTTCTCAGCTGAGTTCTCAGCTGTCTGTGCCAATGTATTTCCAGGTGACTCCTTCAGAGGACTGGGCAGGATGAACTTGTCCTACCTGTCTTCATGTGGGATGGATCTAGATCCCTTTAAGAAAAGAATAACCAAGTCAATCTGTGCTAACCTGTCATTTCTGTAACCCTCTCATAATCTTGTATTTTTTTTGTCCTCCAACCCTTACCTATCCTATCTGATAAATTCTCTTCCCTCAGATTCCTTCAGACCTCTGCATATTCCTACACCTGAGCAGAGCCACTGCTGGGTTTGCCTGCAGTCCTCTGGGCATATCCTAACTGCAGGATGCTCGCTGTTCCCAGCCTCAGGCTTTGCTCTGACAACTCTGCACCAGCAGAGCCACTGCTGCTGTCCCAGTGCCTGTAGGTGCTGTTTTAACAAAAGCAAAACTGGCAGAGTTTCACAACACCAGCCATGAGCTGCAGTTACCAAAGATGTGCCTGTAAGCCTTCTTGGGGCTGGGGAAGGGGTTGCATTTGAGAGGAGCAGATGCTGCAGTAACCCTGCTCCAGCTCAACACATCTATTGGCAGGAGGGAGCGCAGCCTTTGCAGGGTGACAGACCCTCAGCTCCTTAGGTCCAGGAAGGCCACCTGGTTTTGTGGGGAGCTGCTCTCCCAGACACTTTTCCATCCTGAGCAGGCAGGGGACAGCACACAGGGAGAGCCTTTTTTTAGCAGCAAGAAGCTCCTGGTAGAATAAGACCTGCCACTTGCACAGTCACAGCATCAGTCTTTGTTTATGTACAGAACTGATGAGCAATTAACTTGGAGACAAGACATTATATGCAGAGCACAGGCCTGTAATGTGCTTTCTATTAGGGCTGCCTCACATTTCCTATTATTAGATGCCACTTTCTGTTGCACCTTTCCCAAATTGTAACCGCTCAGGCTGAAATCTCCCCTCCTGGGTGTTGCCTCAGGCTGGACTGATCATATTTTGTGAGGAAAGTTTATATATGCCTTCAGGGGATCCCTAGTAGGGTTGTGCAATCTTTGCTAATGGCTCTGAATGACACACAGGGAGAAGAGGACAGGGAGAGGCAGGAGAAAATACTAATGCAAACCTGGGAGTGCAATTATGCTGGGATGGAGCTAAGCTGAAGGCAAAGGGGTCTTGTAGAGAGGCCTCTATGATTTCCTGCTGCATGTTCTTTGTTCATAATAACTGAAAGAGTGATCCTTCATTGTCTGGTCATGTCTGGTTACATTTTCCTGGATGTAAATTACAATACAGCTTGTCTGACCTCAGTGTCATCATCCCCAGAAAATTGGAACTGGTTCTCACACTGTTATTATGGAAAGCACTGCTATCCAGGGGAGTCATTCTCCCTCCACCTTCCATCAGCTATGCCTTCCCATGCTCCTGAAAAGGCTGAAAGCTTTCATTACTGTGTGGCTGAAAAAGTGCTGTGGGTTAAAGCAGCAAAAGGTGTGTGCTCCACACACAAAGGGCAACAGGTGTGCCTCCAAATACCAGTCTTAGGGGCATGGACAGAACTGGTCAGTAGGAAAAAATGGAGGAATTTGCTTCACTTTTTTTCACTGTTCATCCTTATTGGGAAAAGCATTGAGGCAAGATTTTATAGCAAGATCCCAGCAATTTTACCTTGGATATTTGGCACAAGGTGTGGAGCAGAATGATCCCCTCTGCTCCATCAAGCTGCTTCTCCTACATGTCCCAGCCAAGCATCAGCCAGCAGAGGGGATGCACAGACTCCAGGCTGGGTGACACAGGGCTCACAAGTACAGAAGGTGTCACAGTGGAAGAGATGCTGGCTTGGCCCACCAGGGCTGTAGGGCTGCTGAGTTGAAATGCATTGCTCTGAGCAATGGGCTTGGCTGTGCTAAGGGGAGAGAGGATTTCCTGCACTGGGGAGGCTGATCAGGCAAAGCAAAGAGCCTGGTGAATGAGATACCCATGGCAGATCTTCCTTCTGCATGGCCCTGAGGTATCTGGAGGATGTGGCCCCCTAAGAGCAGCCTCTGGATTGTTTCTGTTGGGCTGCTGCCACCAAGTTTCCACTGCCCCCCCAGCATGGACACTTCAGAGCTGGTGATCCCATTCCCAGAGGTCACCTCACTCTCTTATCAACCTGAGCTTCCAGTCCTGCAACACACATGCTTATAGAGAAGGTCCCTCTTTTCTTTCTCTTTATGGGAATAGCTCTGAGCAAGGAGGGTGAGGACAGAGAAACTCACATTGCTTTAAACAAATATGATGTCAGATGCACCAGGGAAGAAAAAAGAAAGCTAAATTATTCCTGCAGCATCTCTGCTCCCTATGTGAGGCAGAGCCTGTTACTGCTTCCCATACCTCCCACCTCCCTCCCCAAACCAGATGAGAAACAAATCTATTATCTGAAGGACATTTGTCTAAAATTCCCCTTTTGTGCTTTGGCTATCTAGGACCTGCAGCTGTCACTTCCCATTCTTCTTGTAATTGCTCCTACTACAGCTAACAATGCATTTATCAAGCACAATTTACTTATTTATTTATTTGTCTCCCTTTATTATTTTTATTATTTAGGCATAAAATAGGTATTTTTCTCCACACTGCTTCATCAAAAATCTATAGTCTTCTGAAGAAGCAGTGGCTGCTCTGTGCTCCTGCCTCAGCTGCAAGGAATTAGTTTATTAATATATATTGTGCCCCTGCAGCAACCTCTGGGATGTGGGGTTTTCACCTGATCGTGTCACCCCTTCCCATGATAACTCCTAAAGTTAAGCTCTCACCAGGGGACAAAAAGCAATCCAAAAAGCAATTTGCTTGGCTGACAATTTCCTCTCTCCCCAGAGGTGTGGTCGAGGATATCTGAGCGTTGGAAGGAGTGAGGAGTCAGCCCTTGCCAAACGTTTCCTGCAGAGGATGGAGCCAGGATCAAGGGGCTCTGATGCTTCAGCTCAGGGCTCTGGAGGCAGCTACATCCAAAGGCTCGTGGCACAGCACCCTGGGGCTGGCAGGACTGGACACCTTGGAGGGGGCAGCACATGGCAGTGGCTCTGCAGGCTCAGTTTGGACAGCTCAGTTCCTTGTTCTTGCCTCCCACCTTCCTTCTGCCCTGTCCTTGGAAATGCTTCTTTTTGGTGGGAACACCAAGCTTCTTGGACATTTTGGAACAACCACTGAGGGTCTGAGGGAAGAGTTTGTCAAACACACATGCACCTTGTTTTCTCTAATTATCTTCTCTATGGGCAAATCATGGCTCTCTCTCACGGTTTTTTCAAGGGTTGATAGGAAAGGACCTGAATCACTAAAACTTCAGGTTTCCTACTGCTTTATTAATCTTCTCCATTCAAGAATTATCTGCAGAGCCTGTCCCCAAAGCAAAATCTTCAGCTACCTCCTACTTCTGCCCCTGGAATATTTACTTTGAAAGTTGTACACCTAATAAGTAATGGGGCAGAGGTGAAAGGCAAAAGATTGTGCCCTCATGTAATTTGCTCTTGAAAATTAGGCAACAGAATTGCAAAAAGAAGCATGGGGATGGATGCTGAAGGGACAAAAAAACCCAAAAACATTCCGTTGCAAAGTAAAACATCTGGAACACCAACTGCCCTTTTGTTTAAAGGAATGTTGAATCAGGTGTTTGAGATCTCAAGGAGAGATGAAGGAGAGAGTTGTTCTGACAGCTGTATGGACATTGTTGAATCTTCAGGTCTCTGGGGCTGAGAGGAAATTCACTTCTTTTCTCCCTTGGAATAGCAGTGTATAAACTTGAAAAACACAGGGGTCTTTCAGATATTCCTCTGCTTTTGCCTCCTTCTCCAGATTTGTCAGGATGAAGTGATTTCCCTGACCTTTTCAGGTGTGTGTGCAGGAGGGCAAAGAAGAGCAGAATTCAGCCCATCAGATTCACAGGTACAGGGGCTTGGCCAGTTGCTCAGGGATGTTTCTGACTTCCCAGTCTGGCTTCTTAATTCAGGAACCGCTTGGATCAAACAGCTAATCCAGACTTTGAACTCTTCATCAAGCAAAATTTTTGTACAGTTTCCTGGATGAGAACTGGATGGACCCATAAAAAACAGATGTATGTTTGGACTGCTAAGGGATCCAGGGCTTGTGAAAAATTCCCTCTGAGGGGAAGGAGAACCAATTCTCCCAGGCAGTCAAAGACCTCTAAAGAGGATTGACCTCAGTTGTACCAGGAATGCTCTGCAATCCAGATTCCCTCTGCTTGGTGACCTGGGAGTTATGGAATCACATTTTCAGAGGGAAAGAGTTAGAAAGAATAACTCATTCTGCTGTACATGACAGGCACTGCTTTGCTTACCAAGCTGAGGATTTTATCTTGGCAAACCAAGGGGACATTTACCCCCTCACTGGCTCAGGTGTTTGTGCCTGGCACTGCAGACAGTTTCTGGGACTGAACTCCTTCTGCTCCTTCCCCTCTACTGCCAACATGCCAACAAGCCTTCCTAAGAGAATTCTGAGAGATGTCCAGATGTGTTATCTCCCACCCTTCAGCATCCTATTGTGTATGCAGTTTAGATTCCATGAGTAAAATTGTGCCTCTCCTCCCTCCCAGAGCACAATGGCCAGCACAGAGGAAAGAGGAGTTCCTCTCCCCATCCTTCCTCACTTCATCACTTCCTCACTTCAGGACTTAACCTTCCAGCCATGCCTGTGTCCTGCAAGCATCATCCACACAGTTCAGCAGAGATGCCACTGGATTGTAGTTCATTTGTGTAATGCAGAGTTTCACTTGTCCTGAAGGGAAGCAAAAACCCAGATCTTTGAGCTGAAGTGGAGTGTGTGCCCTGGATTGCTGAATGTTTGTGGGTGGGTACAAGCTGTGATGATACCAGCATGTCCCCACTGCTGAACACCAGCACTGGGATTGCTGAAGGGAGAGGAGATGGGCTCCCTGTGCACTGTGGTGTTCAGTTTTATCTTTCCTTTCCCCAAGCACAGGGGAACACTGGGGAAATGTTGCTGTGTTTGTTGGTTTTGGTTTCAGTTAGTTTAATTTGCTTGTTCCCCCCTGCAGCCACCACGGTCCTTATAAAGCTAATTCTTGGATAATTTTTAAAGAAAATTAGGAAAAAAAGTCTCTTCTAAGCTCTGTAAAATCCCACTGGAAAAAGAACTTAAATGAGAAGCTTAGTTTCCTTTGATAGCAAAGCTGGATGGACTAGCTCATAATAATTTTATTGAATTGCAGGCATGGGTTAGCCAAATAATTTTGCAGCTTTGTCTGTTTTGGTGAATGGGTTCTGCTTTAAAATACTTTAAGTTTTCCTCAAAGTAGAAAAAAAGCAACCTAAGTATTTTTTATATGAATGTTTCATAGAGCTACAATAAGTTTCCCAAAACCTAAAATTAAATTATTTATTTCTGGTTGAGTAAAATGTTGCATTTGACCCAAAATGGGTTATGGCTGAAATCCCAACAACTTTGGACCAGACAGTGAAGAGCCTCCAGCACTGAGAGTGAGCAATCAGGCCTCTCTCCTTTCATTTTTATTCAGTTATTTTATTTTCAGGAACACCAATTTCACCCAGAAGTGTAACAAAGCAAAAGAAGTGCTTAATCAGAAGCCTTTTGTCATGGCCCATTTAGATCCTAAAAGGCCAGATTACAGGGAGAGTAATCTTTAAAAACCAGCACAGAGTGGAGATCTCTGCAGTTGCTCAGGATCCGTTCATGCAGTTTGTGATGTGCTCAGGAGCTGTCTTGCTCAATCAGGGTGGGTTTATTCCCCTCCACCCTCCTCTCCTGCCTCATTTTCAACAGCTGTAGAGCAGATAATGCCTCACTTGCCTTCCCATCCACCCGAACTCGACCATTGTCCCTTTCACACACTGGGTAAAGTGTGATCACAGCTAAGTGATGGCCATTAGACTCAATAAAATTAGGATTAGTCAGGATGACTTCCTACATTAGATCAATTTAAGTCATTGGCTGGTGGAAAAAAAGTGTGATTCTCTCCTCTGTTAGCTGGGATGTGGCTTGTTTTTTGTGACAGCATGGGGTGTGATTGTGGTTTTTCTCCTAAAGTCATTGATTCTGCCTTCTACCTGCATCCTCCTTTGTACCTGCTGCTTTCCAGCCTGAGCTTCTCGGTTTGCCCTGGGTAGAGATCATCTGAGGTTAATGTCTGATGGGCAGAGAGGAGGTTTTGGGAAGGTAGTTCTGTGGCAGAAACTCCTGTAAGTAACAGGAGCAGGCTAAGGCCGAGTTCCTCAGGACTTGTTCTGGCAGCATCCCAAAGGCTTTTTTTGTTCATGACTGGAGAGAGGAGAGCACAAACCTGGTGAGTGCCAGGGATGGGTGGCTGAGCACAGGGTCAGGAATCATGTCTCCCTCCAATGCCCCCTTGGTCCTGGAGGAACCTTGTTGCCCCAAATCAAACCTGGTTTTGTTTTGCTTGAATGGAGGCTCCACAAACCCGAGCACCTCCCAGCAGGTGATCCTATCGGGGTCCAAAGGGAAGCAGGTCCTTACTGAAAGTGCTGCAGACATACCACAGGTTAGAAATCTCTCCTAAGCAGCTCATGGAACATCAGCAGCCTGTACTCCAAACCTGACCCTACTCAGATCTCCAGCTCATCAGGAGCTGTTCTCCTACCTGTTCTCCTACCTTGTCCTGTGGGCTCGGGGCCACCACTGCACTGACCACGTGCTGCAGTGTCAGTCATGAAGGTCCCCCCTGTCATGTGCCCCCTGGCCCTGGCAAGAGGTCCCAGGGACTGGTGACAGTGGGCCCTGCCCTAGCAGTGGAACCCAGTGGCTCACTGTCCAGGAGGAAGGGACAGAGTGTCCCTGGGTGCCATGGGGCTGGCTCAGCCCTGTGCTCCTGGGCACCCTCTGCCCTGATGTCCCTTTGGGACATCCCTGCTGCCTTCTGGTGTGTCCCAGAGCCCCGTGTTCAGATACCCCAAGACATCCCTTTCACCACACTGCAGAGCCTGGTCTCTGCCCCTTGCTGACATGAAATGAGTCAGATTAACTCAATCCTAACAGAGATTGTTTTTTTTATCACCACAGCTCTTCCTCCTGCCAGCCAGAAGTCCCCATGCAGAAAAGGGGGGAAAGAAAAGGAAATTTCTTATGCTGAGTTTCCCTTTTCTGGATGTGGAAGCTCTCAGCAATGAAGCTGAGAAAAACCCTCTCCTTGTTTTTTGGCTCACTTTGGTCATGAACCATAGTGGAGAACACTGTCTTACAACCACAGCCTCTTCCCCACTCTGCACATTCCCGCAGTGCTGGTCTGCTCAGGACCCCTTCCACGACCTTCATCACCCCTCAGGTCCCTCTGAGGGTGCATATTTTTCCTCCCTGCTCAGCCTCTTCCTCCCAGTGGGCTGAAACATGCTGCAGAGACCAGTCTAGTAAGTCAAACTCATACAAATTTTTTAGGGCTTGAGACATTCACATGCTTATCAGACTCCAGACTCAGCAGCTTGGGTCTATTTCTAACACAAAGCAGAGAATTTTGCCTAAAAGCTATTGCTGTTTCTTGGAGAGGAAAGAAATTTCGTGTCTTGACAGTCCTGAGGCTGAGCTAACACAGTTATACCAGTGATCTCTCCTCCCAAAGTCCTTTTAAACTCAAGAGCCTGTGTTTATACAGTGCTTAGCCTAAAGGGGGCTCATTCTGTGTCGGCCCTTTGGCACTGCAGCAATAAACAGGATTAACAACTGGAGTCAGCAGGGCTTGGTACCTGTTAGAATTTCCTGTGGACTATGCAGAAGGTGCTGTTCCTACAAGCATCCTGGCAGTGAATTATTTATGGGCAGCATAAGGCTCGCAGTGCTTGCCAGTTTATTAGATTTATAACTAGCTGTGCTGGGTGCACTGAGAGTGTCTGTGCATGTATGAGCATTTTCTTGTTCAGCTGCTTCTTGCCAATGCCCTGCTAGTTAAGGAAGATCTGCTCACACACATTTCCAACACAAACACAAAACTTTGTGACTCAGATCTGAGAAAATCTTGGAGAGGCAAAGGATTGTTACCAAGGACAAGTAAAACAGCTTGTTAGGACACCTCAGTTGAAGATATAAACTTTCATTCAAGCACAGGCTGAAAAACAGAGATTATTTGAAGGGTGAAAAAGTTTGGTTTTCTTCCAAGTTCCACAGCTTGTGAGAAACCTACCTGTGTGGGTTTTATCTGGAAACGTGTGGACTTCTAACTTCTTTTATGGCTTATGCATCTTTTTGATATCCAAGGGTGGTCAGTTCACTGTGTGAGCGTTGGAAAGGATTTTAAACACAATTTTCTCTTGAAACCCATGGATGGGAGCACTTGCCTTGCAGCTAATGTCTGCTATTCCAGCTCCAACAGATCTCAGAATAGGTGTTATTAAAGGCTCATCTTTTCCTGGGCTCTCTGTTGTATCCGTGCTGTGATGTTGCCAGTGGAGTCATCCCTGGATGTGAAGGTGCTGGCCTGGGGCCATGAAGCTCTACAACACCTCTCTCTGAGGAAGCACAGGTGGCTCTTGCTAACACCAGAGGTTCTGCTCTGAGGCAGGAAAGAGGTGACAGGAGCAAGGCCTTTATACATGCAAATGATCCAGGCAAGGGAGCAAAACTTGCCATGCCTGGAGCAGAACTAGCTGAAAGCAGAATGTTTTGTGAAGTTTTCTGTGAGCCCTTGTCAACTCTGACTGGTGTAGAGAGAACCTGTTTGAGCTGTTCAAGAAATTGGATGGTTTAAATAATGTATGGACTGTCGTTCTGGATTCATGAAAACAGCTGTGTGAAGCACTGACTTGTTCAGCCTGCAACAGGTTTCTTTCCTTTTCTTTAAAAAGTTCTCTTCACTAGGCATCAAAATCTCATGAATAACTTGGATTCTGCTTTGGAGGGCTTCTAGTTAGACTTGAGCAGACTGGTGTGCATTTCACAGCTCTGTTTTCATGCTGTCTATCTTAAGTTTGGGTTTCTCTTCTCTTCTCTTCTCTTCTCTTCTCTTCTCTTCTCTTCTCTTCTCTTCTCTTCTCTTCTCTTCTCTTCTCTTCTCTTCTCTTCTCTTCTGTTTTGTTTGTTTGTCTGATTTTTTTTTTTAATCTAAAGGTCAGTTAAAGAATCTCCTGGCAGAGAAAGGAAGAACACCTTTTCCCCAGCAAAATGACCAAGTGAATCCATTTCACATTCCCAACTAAGCTCTCAGTTTTTTCCTCCTTCTTCAAATACTAATGCTATTGCTATTTGGACTAAAGTTGTGTATCAAGTCCTGAGATCAACAGTTCACTGGGCCATGGGTTTAAACCTTCTTCCCCTGTCACCTAGTAAGATGATAAGAAATTCAAAATCCAAGAGATAAATCCAAGGAGGGGGAAAGAAGAGACATTGATTTTAGTGCCACAGGAGGGAAATGGAGTCACAGAGGGAGTGAATTGCATTCCATAGCAGAGAAAAAGGATTGAGCTCCTGTATTCTGGTGCTTCAATCATGTTGTCACCTGCTTTCTCTCTCTTGGTTACTCCAGGTATGATGATGATGACGATGATGATGATGGTGATGATAAGTGAGGATTTCCATAGGTCACCTCTGATTGACAAAAGATGCTTTCAGAGGACTGCTCCATGAAGCTGTGCTGTCCTGCACAGGCTCTCTGGTGTATCCAAGGCCAGGATAACAATGCCATCAGGGCACCATCTTCTCCATATTGCTCTACCCTGCTCCCAGTGCTCTTCTGGGCTGCCTCAGGGTCCCTTGGTGAGACCAGTGCCTTTATCCCTGGATCTGCATAGCTGGACCTGCCTTACTTTCTGGGAGTAAGTGTGGACAACAGCAAACCCTCAGCACCAGAGATGTCAGGGGAGAAGAGTGGCTCACACAGGTGTTTGAAGGTGGGGAGTGGCTCTGTGCAATGGAGAGAAGCCACTCAGTCAAAGCTGGTTTCAGTATCTACAAGTGATTTAATCACGGTGGGATTCTTCTGCAGTCAATGGGGAGAAGAAAAACTCTCAAGGGTGTGATTCATGTGACCTACTTTAGGCATCTGCTTTGGAATGAGATGAATTACACCTCTGGCTGCATTGACTGTATATTGATGAGATGTCTGCCTACTGTACGAAAGGAGCTTTGGGTGACTAGCTTAAACTTAGAAGCCTGAATTTAATCAGATTAATTCACCCTATATGTCTACACATGCTCCAGTTCTCTCTCTTGTTGCTGTGTAGACATGAAAGGAAGAGCCTTTTCTTTTTCTTTGTGAGACGCAAATAAATCAGATTCAGACAGAGAGCAAAAAAGAGCAGCAATGTGAGATAGGGCTAGCATGTGCAGGAAACTGGGCAGAGAAAGGTATTAGCTTCTCTTGTCTGTCCTTGGAACAAATTCATAGAAATCAAGGGAAATAAAGGTGATTTTGTGCCTAAAAATAAAAAATAAATAGATATTGGTGAAGTGAGGTTTCCTGGAGTCTTCTGGCCATTTGCCACAGGAAGGAAAAAGGCCCTCCCCTCCCTGCAGAGATATTCTTTCTTGAATGTTTGGACAATTACTGCATTTTACCTTTTCTACCACAGCGTGGATGCTTTCTTCTTTTTAACAGTTTGTCTATGAGCATTTTAGCTTCAGCTTAATAAGAGAGGATTGATGTTTGCACTCTGTGGAAAGGTTGTATAGGGTGGTGTTGTTGCAGTAAAAAGACTATGGAAAAAGATGCCTCAGACAAGTGGGTGGGAGGGACATTAATAAATAACATGTCTTCTTCTTCCACTACAAAAAACCACCAAAAAACAGCCCCCCCCCCAAGCAATCCCCCATCTCCCCTTCAGAAAACCCCAAACCCACAACCAGTTGCAAAGAGAGGCTAAAAAATATTAGTGGTGTAAAATGATTGTCATCATGAAAATTGACATCCTACCAAAACAGAATGATAACGCTTTGTGTTCAACCCTCCCACTGGGAATAAAAAGGAATTCTCACCTATTTGCCCCAAGACTCTGACAAAAGTGACTCCAGTGCTTCACTCAAGATCTATAAAAAAGTGCTGCCCACCTCCTTGGGCAGATCTGAGCTCCTGGAAGATTTCATATACCACCTTGAGGAGGTACAATAACTCTGAAATAATAAAGTAAATTTCAGAGGACGCTGTCACAAAACCATTTCTTTTATTTTCACAGTGCTGCTTTGCAACTGCTCAGCAAACACCACCGTGGGAGCCTGGCATCAGGACTGCACTGCCCTACAGGGCCATGTTCAGGGGCTGGCAGAGGAAGGACTGACAGGGACAGTGTCTGGTCAGCTTCCCTTACACTGCAGGTTTCCTTCCAAGCAAAGTGAAAATTGATGCTTCTTTAGACACATATTGCCACTTCTCACCTTTCAGATTCAACCACTGATTATCAAGACACAATGTTCTCTCCTGTTGTCCTATGGGAATCCACAATGGGGGCAAAGGAGCTTTTCTCCACCCCAGTGATGGACTTGATTTTGGTCCTGTTCTCTCAGATGTGGGCAGAAGTTGTAAGGCTAGGGTTGGACCAAACAATAGCCCTGGGCTTCTGGTAGAGTTCAGCTTCTTGTTGGTCAGGGAGTGCTTGAGTCTTCCTCTGGCACAGTTGTTTCTGCAGCCACTGAACATGGCTAAAATCTCCAGTATGGTCCATCTTATCTTTGAGTGTCCACCTGGCCAGCTGGCTACTGAGGTGATAGAAAAACACACCATCGTGGCATTGAAAAATGTTCTAGCTGCTCTCTGCATGTGGTATATCATTTCTTAAGAAGTTCTGTTTAGAAATAGATGCTTTTCAGCCAGGGATTTGCCAAAAGTATTTGGTAGCTGGGTATTCTAGGGTTTATGAGTAACTCTTTTGAAGAGGCCCCCCAAGGTCAAATATTAAAAGTTTTTCATCACAAATACTTATTTGCCAGTAAATGGGAAATGGTGTCCATCTTCAGGTCCACTACATCTTCAGATCCTCTCTTATACTCTGAATACTATCCCAGGTCTCTTCAAGTTGAGGACACAGAGAGGCCTCAGAGTTTAAGGTCAGTGGTTTTGTCCCTGGAGGCAGTGATTCCAGATTGGCTCTCCACTGAATACTGAGGGGCTATGAGAGGCAGCCAGGCTCCAAGTCAGGAACATGAGTGTCTCTCCTCATCATCCCTCAGCCATACAAAAGCCACTCCTGGCTGAAATCCACCTGCCATTTCATTTCTCCCTGTCAGTGGATTAAACTGGACCCTCTCTGATTTATCTTGCTGTGCAGGGTCACAGAAGGCAGGGAGTGAAAACGTAGGGTTTTTTTTAGCAGCACAGTTTTATACCAGAAGAATCCATGTACTACAAAAGCATGGGGTCTGCTTTTTGATGGCTTATTTCTTTGTATCTATTTTTATATATTTGATCTCTTTCACTTTGAAAAATATCAGCAGCAAAATACATCAGGGCTGGCTGCATAGTGAAATGGGTGGAGGGCTGCAGAGATGGATTGCTGGTGCCAGAGATCTGCCTGATGAAATGGGTAACTGCCAGATAAGACAGAAGGTTTGAACACAGATCTGCAGATCTCAGATGCAGAAATTTAGCTCTTTCACTTTTAGTCATGCCTATGTAGGTGAACCTGGTCAAAAAAACGTTGTGTTTCCAAGGACCCTTGTGAGTGTGACTTCCCCTGTCTACATGAATTACTTTTCAACAGTCAGCTTTGATCTTCTAAACGACTCCTCAAGGCCATGGACAGCTCCCTTTAAGGCTTTCTGCAGATTATTAAATGTAATGTACCTATAATTTTAATATCACATCCTGCTCAGAACTCATTAGAGCTCAAAAAGGGTATAAGCAGCAGTGAAACTCTTGTTCTCATCTCAAACCAGCCAGTAGAATTAAATGATTTAGATGTAAGATTACCTTCTAGCAAACCAAAGCAAAAACTGCAGAGAACTGCCCATCCCCATCAGCTGGAGAGGGAAGGGGACTACAGGGACCCATGAAAGGCACGGCTACATCTGCCCAAGGACGAGCCAGTGCCCAGGACCAGCCTTCCAGCCTTGCTGCTCCATCCTCAATCCTCAGTGGCTCCATCCCTGTGATGACGTTGCTCCTGATTGATACCCCGTGTCACGGACATGAGAATCTGCTCCCTCTACACTTTATGAGAAGCCAGGTAAAATAATTCCACCATGCCTTCCTTTTTATGAAAATGGAGCAAAGCGTGGCACACAGACATTCAATCTCCCATAGGAGATAAAGTGCCTTCATTTACTAGCTCAGAAAATCAATACCTGTGATTTGATATGAGCATTTATTTCCACTTAACTCCTTTCTATCACTGAGCCATTGGGGGAAGGCAGGAAAGCTTCATTCAGTGCAGCAGGATTTGCAGCCAATGCTGCTGAGTGAATTGCATTTTTCTGTGTGTACACATTCATCTTTCTGATATTCATCTTATGTGTCTCTGCCATTCCCAGTAGGATCAGAGAAAGGTTGTGTCCAGAGAAGGGGCAAGCCATGGACCTTGGGCAAGTCTCTTGTTCTGTGCTCTACTGCCCAGCAGCTCTTTCAGTATGAGCCTGTGTGACCATCTCCCTGAGCTGGCAGGGGACTGGAGGGTTCTCAGGGACTCTCAGGTCATTCCTGGGCTCATGGAATCTGGTTCCCAGAGGAGACACTCACATGTTTAATTTAAGAGGAACAGTATAAGAAATTCTATGTGGGAACTAAATGGGAGAAGGCAGGAAGAACAGGGGAATCTGAAGCAAGTCCTTTCTGTGCAAGGACAGCAGAAGCCAGGGATGTCTGTCACTGCTGTGCACTGCCTGCTGTAGCCTCTGCCTGTGGCAGCTGTGAGCCCCAGCAGGGACAGTCCCTTCCAGTCACTTCGTGGGAACCACACTGGTTTCCAAAGCTGTCTGTGGCCATTTGCAAACACCAGAGGACTCCTCCCAATGGAGTGGCCATGTCCCTACACAAGAGTGATAACTGGCACTGGCTGCTGCTCCTGGTGTCGGTGTGGAGGCATGTAGGTGGGTGAGGAAATAAAAAATAAACGAAAAAGTCAGCTTGTCAGTGTGTGAGGATGGAAATGAAGAGCACTGACCAGCGATGACCTTTTGTTTACATTTCCCTCCGAAAGGGAGAAATAATTGCAGTTTCTATGTGATGCTGCCTTCAAATTACACCCTCTCTCCCTGCTCTATTCAAGACCAGCCAGTGATGACATTAGAGTCTTGAATCAAACTAAGTGGTTACTATGGTGTCAGGCTGAAATTATGAATCTCAGAGACCGCCAGCTTGGAGAAGGAGCAGTGGCGGACACATAATTAAAACTGGGAGAGAGAATAGAAGGCACATTGTATCTGAATAGTAGCGAGATTGCACTTCCGAGGAGCGGCTACAAAAAAAAGAAAAAAAAGAAGGGGAGAAAAAAAAAAAAAAAGGATGTGCTTAGTGCTTAGCAATGCAGTTAAATGCATAATCAGGGACCAGGAACAATGCACTCCGCTGGTATTTTACTGCTGGCTGTACCTCTGCTGCTCTCTCTCCAGCGCCTCCAGTGCCTTTCTGGAGCCACCCCTGGCTTCCAGCAGCCCCCTCACCGTGAAAAAAGGCACAACCCCAACAACCTCGACACTGCATCCAGAGGAGCACCTGTGCAGGGGAAAGCGACGCGGACGTGGAGCCTGCCAGCAGCGTTTCCCCCGGAGCAGGGCCACAAGCAGAGCGCTGGCTGGGAGGGGCGCGGAGGGAAGGGCAGGGTGCTGGGAAGCAGGACTGATCCGCTAATTTCTGCGGTCATTAGTGGAGCTCATTGTGAGTTTGATAGATCTGCACTGCTTTGTTACAGTTAAGTGGACTGATTGTGGAACACAGAAACGTTTTTAGTGACATGACAGCTAATTTAGAAAGGGGGGAGTTGTGGGAAAAGAACATGCATTATTCCATAATTATATCTCAGTCCGTCCCAGCCCCACGACTGGCTCCCCTGAGAACATAACTCTGGTTTCTCTAACACAAGAGTGAGATATCAGCCTTCTTCTGTTAGGCTGCTGCACACTGGGTCCCAACCTGCTTGTGGCCTTTTATGCATCATGCCACTGCTGCACTTGTAAAACACCAGCGTTATCCCAATGCCACATTTGTTAATCACTGCTGACAGCACGACTCAGGCTTCAGTGCTGTGAATCCTTAACACAACCACAGGATTTTGTTCTTGTGTCCCGTTTGATGTTGGAGGCTGCCCCTTCATCCACCTTCGTGGTGTCTGATATGGGTTAGAGGAAGATGTGAGCAGGGAGAGCAACTCACCCCCAAACTGGGGGGTAAAACGGGTAATGACCCATTTTATCCAGAGTTGGAGCATTCCTGCCAGAGCTCTGGGAAGGAGCAGAGCACTCCACCTTCTGCTCCAGGCACTGCCTGCTGTGCTGGTTATAAGGGGAGGTGTACAAACAACAGGTGATAAAAAGTGTGAGTGGGGTGCATCATTAAACAGAGTTGAACCAGCAGAAGTTGGTGCTGAGGTTTATCAGCCCCATCAAGAACATCATTTACCACATACAGATGCTCTAAAGAAGATTTATGAATTCATCTTTTATGTAAGGTGTGACCACTGGGCCAAGCTGGGGCCCTTGATCAATGAAGTCCTTTTAGACATGTCTGGCCATTCAGGCCCTGTGGAATTCAGCAGATCAGAGCCTTAATGATCTTGCAGCAGAGAGCCCTGGGAAAAACATGCAAAAGGGGTTTATTTTTTATCACTGGGCTCAAAACACCTGAGCTAAGTGCTGTCAGGGACAAATCAGCTGAAAAAATAGATGCTCTTTCCACCCTCTCTCAGTCCTGGCTCCACTGATAGATAATTAAAGGCTTGCAGAGTTGGATCCCAACACTGCAAAAGAAAAATATCTCATTTTTTTAATTGACTGCTGTGTAGATAATATAAAGAAAACAAGACTATGGTCAGTAGGCAGCACAGAAATTGTCTTCTACCTTTCTTCTTTCAGATATTTGAGTCTGCATTTAAGGAGAGAGAAGGAAAAATAATTGAAATGCAAAGCAGAGGGGTGGGGAGCTGGCAGGAAAGCTTGGGGGGGGGGCAGGGGGGGCGGTCCTGAGAGCTCTGCATTGGGAAAAGTCCTCAGATACAGCTGCTGCTTCATGAGAGCAGTGGGTTATTTTTAATGTGCTGCGGCTGTATTTGCACTTTTAATTGCTGTCATTAAGGAGGCAATACCCACTCTTGTAATTACTACGTCAGTGGGGTTCACTGGAGTCAGCCAACACCTCCTTTTCAACACCTGCTGGATATCTTGCTGTGCTGTGCTGTGCTGTGCTGTGCCAGGTGAGGCTGTTCCAGTTGTGCCAGTCTGACAGTGCCACTGGGGTTCACTACAGATGTGCTGTGGATGGAGATCTTTATGGCCCAAGGATGGCCCAAGCAAGCCAGACTGAACCTCTCCAGGCAAGAGCTAAGGAAAGTTTCTTGGCCATGTGGAGCATCTCTTTGCAAATCTGCCTTTGGTGAGAACATGTCCCTGACATGAATGTTCCCTCCTTGGAAAAACACTGAAATAAAGGAGGAGTCCTACAGGAGTGTCCTTAATCAGGACACTAAAGGAATTCTGTCTCTGGAATCATTCAGGGTTCACTGGTGAGAATCTTCACTTTTTGAGACTCTTAACTAAGGCAATTTATGGGATGCTATTTGCCCTTCCTGTTGTGATGGATGCAGGGCTTAAGCAAGGGAACAGCAAATGATGATCAGGGATTGCCAACACGAAGGCTTCTGGGCAAACTTAGGAGGAGGTGCAACTTCTTGCAGTTATGGTTTTCATGACAGTCTTAAATTTTTAAGAAATAGCAGAAATACATCTGTCAGAATAGACGTAAGTTAATCCTGTCTTGAGGCAGAGGGGAATTTTTTCTTGTTCCACCTCATTTTTTCTTCAGGTTTGAAAGATTTTAATAAATTCACTTCTCCTCAGTGTTAGTCTATCTATTCTTCTTTCAAGTTCTCATGGTCAGACAAAGTGCTCCAGGCCTTAGTTGCTACCAGAATCCCTGTTTTATCAGAATATGAATTATACGATTAAGAAAAATATTCAGAAAATAGAAATATTTGGCCAACTCTGTTGAGCTTTAATTAAAATTAATATAATACTTTATTGGAGCTGAAATTCTGAAGCATCACATGTAACTGAATATATTTAACCAATTAACTAAGTCAAACAAGGCTGTCTAAACTTAATCACAGACCTCTCCATTCCCCTATTATGTCAAGTGCTACTAATGCTGTTATACTTTTGACAAGTGGCCCCTGGCAAATGAGCAAATCAATAATGTATTTGAGCTAGGAACAGAGCACATTTGCATTTCTGCAGCGCCTTTTGCCAGGGATCTCAAAGCACTGTGGGAACTTTGAGTTTGTTAAACTTCCAGCAGTGTGGGGGTGCCAGGGAGAACCAGGTGGTTGGAGGAGTCACACACGAGGTGGAGGGACAAAGGTCTGCATGGGCAGGGCTTGAGATGCCATGCTAGACCCTTGGACCCCCTCCCACAAGGTAAGGACCTCAGTTCACCCCTTACTGGGGTCTCCCATGGGATGCTGAATTCCATCTGCTTCCAGTTTGTGGTTTCCCAAAAGAGCTGAAGTCTGTCTCCAGGACTGCACTGACCAAACTGTGGCTTCTTGAAGACTCAGCTCCACAATTACTCTGCTTCTGCCTGCACTTCCTCGGGGTTCATGGTCCTCTTTTACTGGTGGGGACCTCCAGAGCTGTCTCCATCATCTGAGCTGCACAGCATGTTCTGTAGCCCATTCAGGCTGACGTGAGGATGCAACACAGCTTGGCTGGCCATCCCTGTTCTCTTGGAAAAGAACAATGCCTTCCAAATTTTTGGAACTAGTGAAGCTTGAAATGCTCTGGAAGAACTAACATACACTTTTAATTTGGGACCTTTTTGAAGTAACAGTTAATCTCATTGCTTAGAGTCTGCTCTTGATATTCATCCTGCATTTTCCTATTATTAAAACAGAAGTCTAGGGCCATATTTAGAATATCCCTGGTACAATAAGTAAAATAAGTATTTATATAGTCACAACACTTGACTGTTTAGCCTGAAATTTGAAAGACCTTTCCAAACACTAAGGCAATAACCCAGATGTGGAGAGCAAACATTTTTAGACACACTGTACTGTAGGAAATAGAGGCCATGAGAAATCCATGCATGATTTGTGTACTGTGATATATTGGGTCGGTGGCTGAGCTGAGCAGAGAGTTTGTGGGATTCATTCCCCAAGCCCTAGACACTTTTCTCGTACTTTTAAAAAAGTAAATGCTACATATATATCTGGGTTTTGTTCTTTTTTTCTCCTGGGAAAAATATATCTACAAAATGGGTTTCCAATAGTGGATAATTTGTGTTATATCACATTGTGATTAATGGATCTTTACATCCCCAGAGGGCAACAGGCTAGTGACACTGCTGCCACAGCACCTCTTCTGGAGTCAGGAGCTCAGTTCCAGTTTTGGCAGCTGTGGGATGAACTAGAGCAGTCTCCTTGACTCCAGTGGAGTCTCTTGGCCCAGTCCTGGTCTGGAGCCTGGGATGGTTGATGTCCAGGGGGACTTAAGTCCCATCATGCAGCAACAGGAGGGTAAAGAGCAGAGATTGCACTCAAAGTGTTCATTCGGAGGAATGAAAGGCAAAAATGACTTGTCCCCTGGAAAGCAGTGACCTCAAAGGAAGTTTCAATAATAGTAGATAAAGCTGTTACACATGGAAAGAAAATTTTGACTACACTGATGCTGTGAAGTTGTGTTTAGGGGCTCGCAGGTGTGAGAAGGGGATAGAAATTAATACTGAGAAAAGGTGGGTGAGGGAATTTCTATTATTAAAGAAGGAAAGAGGCCCTGAATGGAGGCAGAAAGGATGGTGAAGACAAACACTCCACAAGTTCCTGAATTTTCAGGGTGGGGAGTTGGAGCAACTTTGTCAAGCTGCTAAAAATCCCAGAGCCCCTTGGGCAACACCTTTTGTGCTCTGGCTCTGCGGGAAGACGGCTTTATGAGATAATGATGTTATTTCAGCACAAACTCTTTCATTCCAGCAGCAAATTAAAAGAGGAAAATGAAGGGGGGGTATCTGGGGGGGAAGAAACCAATGTTATTTACTCCTCTGCAGCTGACATTAAAGGCTTCTTTAAGGGCCAGTGGGTTATTAACTTCCTGTCGCCTGCCACAATGATATGCTGTGACATATTGTCACCGCATTCCAGCGAAGCCTTAAACATTAATTGGGAAGTAAGATGAGTGAAGCGGCTTTAATGAGATACCTTGTTGTAACTTCCAACTTTACACATTATTTACAGTGATTCCACTAATGGTTCCATCCATCAGAGGCAGGGAGAGGGATTGGGGACGAGAGCAGGGGAAGGAGGGGTGAGGAGAAGGAGATGGATATCGTAAGTTGAGTGAGAGATGCAGGGAGTAGGGTAGGAATAAGCTACAAGGTGAGGGACAGAGAGAGAGAAGTTACATCCCTCTGGTGTTTCTCACCTTGAATTTAATTTCCTTCAGTCATTTGCCAGCTACAGCAGTTTTGCAGCAAGAAGATGGGAAGAGGGTTTATTCCATAACCCAGTCCCACTGATTAGCCTGGCTTTACCATGCCTTTATTGCTCCTCCTTCTCTCCTAAATCCTTCTCTCAGCTTCCTTCCCTTGGACATTGACTGAAGTTGCACAGAATTCACCTTAGTTTCCCAGGGTGGCCCTGGGGAAAAAAAAAAGCCAGAAAGCCCTGGCTGGATGGGCAGCTGGAAGCACATTCATGAGGTACTTGTTAAACAAGCATTTAACAAGGTTATGGGGAGCAGAGCAAGCCAAGCAAGTCCTGTGAAGGCAGAGCAAGGATCACGGAGGGAGTTTGTTTAAAATTTTGTTTGAAAGCTAACTTAAGAACCAGATTGTCAGCATCACCTTATTGAAACCACCCCAGATAGGATGGTGTGGCTGTTAAATCTGGTGGCTGTTATTAATGCTGTCCAACTTAACCCTGCAGACAGCAGGTAAAATCACTGAGAGACCAAAAGTTGTGGCAGATGCAGATTTAAATGGTAAGATGTTGGAGGCTGCATTCTCCAGCCTGGGCTGCCTGGTGAGATATTCAAACTTGCAGTTGTGTGATAGCACAGAGACCCCATGTCAGGACAACCCTTCCCATCAGCAATAGAGCTCTGCCCACCTCTGCAGGACCAGCACCAGCCCTAAGACTGAGAGTGGATCACAACCTGGTACCACATGTGACCTTCAGTCACAGCCCTAAACCAATGACAGGAAAAATGCTGGTCTAGCATCCTCAGAGGCCTGAGATCCTTGTAAGAAGGGTGTGAGGTCAGGCTAGATCCTATTAACATGATGTTTGTCCTCCATGCAGCATGGGGGTCAAAGCTGAGCAGGTAGCAGATGAACCCAGTTTCCACGCTCCCTTTATTCCCTAGAAAAGTCATCTGGTCTTGTGATTCAAGTGGGTCAATATTGTCAGGAGGAAGATTTGACCTTGTTTTAATTAGAAAGAGCAGAAGGAGCTGGGGGAAGACCATGATTATAATAACATGGCCTGGCACGAAAGTGCCCAGGGCACCAGGCTTTCATTCCTAGCTAGAAGGCACGTGGATTACATGGCTTCAGGATGCTCTGTGCAGCAGCAGGTTTATGCTCCCTGTTCTGTTTTCCATTATATCATTTCTATCCTTGTTAACAGCAAGGTCCCACAGCAGCACATGCAATCACAGCTAATGGATTCCAGTTTTACTCCTGGATTTAAAGAATGTTTCTCCTCGCAATACTGGGCTGGATGGCTGTTGAAATGGAGCAGACAAAGAGATAATTAATTGCAAGTATGGGTGTGTAAAAAGCACCTGGGGATAGATCAGCTGGGGGAAACACATGGAGTTTAAGAGCACATGCGCATGCCAACAGCCCCTTTTCCCGTGAAAAGTTGAAATTTCCACTCACAGCTACCTGTCAAGGTTGGCGTGCCTTTAATTATAACGTCTGCGTGCTTCTTTAGGCACCATTTAATTCCCTCTGACAGCCACCCATTTAAAAATAAAGGCAAACACTCAGAACTTAGTGGCAGATCGGAGCCAGGCGAGGGATGTGCTAATTGCCAGATGTTGTTCATTTGACTCTGATCCATTACCAAAATTGAAGAAGAAAGAAATGGAAGAAGGAAAAGGAAAAATCCTGCCCCGCCTCCCCTCCACTGAGCTGTCTGTGGGTTTGACTGGCTGCTGTTGGTGAACTTCACTGAGCAGAGCACTTTGGGGTGTTTGTGCATTAACAGCATCACAGGCCAAGTCACTTTATGCAAGGGACTGTGGAGCATCTCTCCTGGGGTCCGGTGTTCAGCTGCTTCCAGGGGTAGCAGAGAAGTATTTCCCCACTGTGCAGCCAGCTGTAGCCTCTCTCTGACATTTCCAGCAGCTAATCTGCTTTATCAGAGATGAAAAACTTCCATAGCTGGTGGCTCAGGAGAACAGGAGGAGAAGTCAAAAACTCAGCCTGGATTTAAAGTAACTCTTCACTTGGATGGTTGCTAACACCTATTCCTGGCACCTTTTGTGCTGTTTAGTCTGGGAAAAAGGATTTTTGAGTGCCAAGGGAAAGGTAACAAGGTCAAGGATGAAGACAGACAGCTTAGATTTACTCCTAAGGCAAATCTGAGCTAGATTTGGATTTAGCCCAGTGGGTTTCCCAATGCATTTTGCCTCTGTGAATCCTAAGGGGAGATTCATTTATTCATTTTTTCATGGTTGGTTGTTGGGGTGAGACTCAGGTGCCAAAAGTAAGCATTAAGAGCCAATTAAGACAAAGGGATCTCTCAGAGGGATCCACAGACAGCTTTCAAGACAGAGAAGCTAAGGGAAACCTTGCATTTCTGGAGAGTTTATCTCCTTCCAAGAGGTCACTGCATGAAGTGTGATCCCAGGAGAGCAGGAATTTGATAGTCAGCAAGCAGTAGGGCCATCATTCCTTCCTGGAGCTCTTGGGATGGGATGGGATGGGATGGGATGGGATGGGATGGGATGGGATGGGATGGGATGTCTGTCCTGCCTCCCACAGCTGCAGGGTGATAAGTGGAGGGCATTTCTTTGTAACAGAAAATGCTGTTACAATGAAAGCTGGGCTGCACAAGTCTGAGTACTCATTGAGACTTTTCCATCTGGGAATTCTTCAGCGTTTGCTGTAGCTCTCAGGCCACATCACTCTCTTTGGAGTGTCTTTTGCCCAGCCTGGCCAGACAGGCAGCTCAGGGAGCAGGGCTGGGTACGGGCACCCAGCATCATCTTGTGGCTGCTTCTAGAGACACAGCCACAGAGGGCTTCAATTTCGCTTTAAGATGAAAGGGCTTCTCTTTCAACTGCCAGGTGGGTTCATTAAATAAAACCCAAAAAATTGCCTATGACTCTTGTTCCTTACAAACTGCTTGGGGTTAGCTATCAGGCTGGGTATTTATTGTGAGCAGAGGTCAGCTGTGAAATTCTCCATGTGCAGAGCTTCAATATCCACCTTCAAAATAAAATCAAAGAAAGAATGACTGAAAATTGGGATTCCAGCTTATTACCCTCTGAAAGGTGGCTGATACGCCGTGCAGTCCAAATGGCATCCTCTTGGATGATCTCCACATTTCTTCTTTTCTGTGGTGTATCAGATAATCCACTGAGCCTTCTTTTCCCAGCAGTTCCTAAAGCTCCTGTCAACAGGCCAGGCTTAATGCAGGAGTGAACCAGAAAAGGGGTAGAATTCCTGGCAAAAATGTCCCTTCAGAATAGGACATAGCCCAGTACAGGAAAGGGTATATAACTTAATTTTGAGCCATCTTTCTTCCCTCCAAGTCAAGGCTTTCCTGATTCATTCAAAGAATTACATATGTGCCTAAAATATGTAATTAGGCTCTTGGCTCACAAACAGTCAGTGAGCGTAAAAAAAACAGAGCATCCATAAATATTGGAGGGTTTCTTTTTTAAATTACTCATTCCTTTAAAAGTAAAAAGTAGGACAGATGAGCTGTGAAGGAAGGAAACAAGGCAAAATTAGTCTTCTGTCATTTGTGGCTGCTCTAATCCACATGAAAAAGGTTCTGAACAGCAGTGTTTGGGTTTTCCTCCCTCAGTGGGGTAAATGCAGGGAATTCATTAAACAGACAACCTGGCTGTGCCTAAATCCTTCATCTATCACAGGGATTTGTTTTAGAAAGCTCTGCTCTTGCATGGATTTGGAGTACAAAGAGTATCTTCATTTAATAGCTCTCCATTCTCATCAGGTTGGCCTTCCTTGGGGCTGTCCTTTCAGTTGTCTGGGAGTTTATTCCCATAACAGGCTCATCTATTCCTTTGTCAGACATTCTTTCAAAATGGCCCCTGTGCAATAAATTGACCGAATTTGGGAAAATTCCTTCTTTAAGCTAGTCCATATGGACAAGCAAAATCCACTATTAACTGTATAGCAATAAAGTTTTACGAGGATATTTCTGGCTTTTTACCTGCTACAAAATCAGTTTAATTTTGACAATATTTTTAACCAGGCTGCAGGATGTCTTGTCCATACTTTGCTAAAGAGGTCAGGTACCTTGTACGTGCCCCCATTTACAGTCCTCTCGTGTTTCTGATCTCCAAATACCATGCACAGACCACCTGGAGTGGGCAGCCTCCTGTTGCCAGGCTGCAGCTGGTGGAAAGTATCTTTTCTTTGTGTTTTATTTTTTTTTTTTAATATGAGAGCCATCAATATGGGTGAGCTCGCTGCTGCAGCACCACTCTGCTCTGGGAGCCGCCGAACGGAGCTCGCGGAGCCGGAGGAGTTTGATCGTTCGGACCCAGAGGGGAAGGGCAGCGCTGTGTTTCACATTTCTGAAATGCTGAGTGCTGCAGAGGCAGAGCTCAGACGTGAGGCAGGTGACAGGCTGCTGCTTGTGCAGAGCAGAAGCGACCCCGACAGGCTTCTCCCTTCAGCACCTGTGCGTTGCTGTCTCTGCACCTTCTCCATCCACACACAGGATGCTACTGCTGCACTTGCAGTCCAAAAGTTGTCCTAAGGGCTTTTAGATGTGATGAGTCCTCCTGCAAGCAGGCTGCAGCAGTCCATTGCAATGCTCCTTACATGAGCTCTGGATGAAATGCAGGGTGAGTGGAGGGGAGAGGGAACCATATTATCTTTTTTTCCCTAACAAGAAGTGCTACAGAAAGAGAATGCAGTACACTAATTTTCTAACCAACAGTCATTGCAATGTTCTCTCTAGGATCAGAAGGAATTAGGCAAGAGGCAGAATTATAAATCCAGGCTGCCTTTTTGCAAGCCACAACCATATCATTATGGAAGGAGTTTAAGGACATCCACTCTGGGGAGAAAAAATTAAAAACAGAGGCCACTTCAGCCCACCCTTGGCAACATAATTAATTAAAATTAAATTCAATAAAAAATAACTTTCAGATGCCATCTGAATAAAATCTGCCATCTAAATAGTGTTCTCTGCCGACATAAGGCTCTCTGTGCTGGTGAGCTGATTCCAATGGGAAGATGCACCATCTTGAGATGCTGGTTTATTTATTTTATTTAATTTTATTTAGTTTTTTTTTTTTAATTTTAGGGGACTTTTAATTCCTTTCTGTAGTGTTCATTTACACACAATTCCCAGAGGATGAGAGGAGAGCCCAGATGATCCAGGCTGTATCACATCCTTATTAGATTAGACAGCATCAACTTCCTCCAGGCCACAACCCCAAGGACAGGGAATTACATGAGTTTTCCATCTCTTCCTTCCTGTTATAATCAATAGTAAAAAAAGTGAATTGCTGATAGGGGAGGAGAGTTATGTCCCTGGAGGCACATCCCCACTCCAGAGCACTTGGTCCTCTTTGGTTGCTTTTAGTAACTCAGACTTTTATCTCTCCTGGTTCCAGTCCCGCAGATGTGTGGTGTCATCTCTCAGAAAAAAATCCCAAGGGAGTAAATCACTATCTCAGAGGTTTTCCTCCCATAAATCAGTGTTACTCTTCTGTCCATACTGGGCCTGCTTTCTCTGTGCTTCAGTTTCCAGTCAATCAGTGAGAGCTGAGGCAGGATTTAGTATTTTTAGCCACCAGAACAGACATTTGCCACTTGCATACCTCTCACCACTGGTTTACTGTGTAACTGCACATTTAGTGATGCCAAATATGCATCTAAGATTAGAGGAGACAAAGCTGTAAATGGCTTTGAAGAGATGCTTAGGAAAGGCTTGCTATGATACAGATACACCTGAAGGCATGGAAAAGAGGAGATGGGGAAGCTTTTCTTTCAGACAGGGTCTCCAGAGGCTCTTTGGTCAAGAAAATGAAGTGGCATTATTTAAAATGATAATAGTGGCACGAAAAATTATATGGCAGGTGGCAAGCAGAATTTAGGATGGAACAGGGGAGATGTGGAGTGTTTTGCTGAAGCCTGTAGATATTGAAACAAGGCATTTAGAGACTGATCCAAGAATGGTGAGCTTGCATCTTCTCACTGACTTCAGGGAAAGCTGGATCGGGCCTTAAAAATCAGGAGGATGCAGAGTTCAACCCACTGGAGCTAATCTTGATTTACACCAATATGCAGGAGATCAGCTCAGACCTGTTGCCTGAAAATGCCTAGACCTACCTGTCTGTAGGGTTCTGCAGGACAGAGAAAACTCAACCCTTGCATTAATATTCCTCTGCCTGTATTCCAAGGTACCAGAAATACCTCTGGATTTTCAGCTTTGCATGATGCCTCAGGACACAATCATGAAGGATCTGCCACCTTTGTCCAAACTGGCCTCGAGGCACAGCTGACACCTCCTTGCACCGTTATCCTTCATCTCCCTGCTCTGCCAAGGCTTCTCCACACAATGGACTGTCTGCTTCATCCCTAGTGCCCTCCTGCTCTTCTTCCAGCCTCCATGGGTTCATTTTATTCCTGGTGCAAGCCAGGCAGAGAGGCAGGGCTGTTGAGGTAAGAGCTGCTGCAGTAAGAGCTGTAGAGGCTAAACTGCTTTTAAAAGCCACTTAATAAAGCTCAGCAGAAAATCTAAAATGAGTTAAAGGAAGCTAATGTGAATCTCAATTTTTAAAATTCATAACATTTATCAGTGTCCATGAGAGGCAGCACAACAGAAGTAAACATCGACTCCCATTGACTCCCCTGGCTCCCCGCCTACGCTGCTGACAGCAGAGTCAGTCCCTCTCTCTGTCACTGCTGTTACTGTCTCAGGGCATGTTAGATGGATGTCTGAGCTACCTCAGCCAGGATCTTTTCTCTTGAAAGAGGCAAAGATCCTCTACAGTCTAAAGGAGGACAGAGGAGTGTTCCAGTGCTCTGGGAAAGAGCGTTTGCTGGAAATCTTTTACATGCTGTACATCCCTGACATTCCCTGCAAGCTGCACGACTCCTGAAGCTGCCATGAGGGGAGGGATAATCACCTCTGTGCTCCAGTCCTTCCTCCAAAGCAAAACGTTTCTAAAATTGGCAGTGTGGAGGTGCCAATTGCATTTGAGACGTGTCTTGAAATGCTGGTGAGGGTCAGAGAAATTACTCTGGAAACGGCCACTTGTTATTGCACATACTTGGTTTGTAGGCAAATTCCTCCCCGAGACAAACCTGCTGGGCTGGCTGGGAAATAAAGCAGCCCTGAGGGGTCAGTGTGCCAGTGCCTGCTGGACTTGCAGGACTGCCATGGCACTCCAGCCCTGATGGCCAGCGGTGACCCCAGGGCTTCTGCACCCTTCAAAGGCACAGACCCTTCACATCTGTGCTGCTCACCCAGGAGAACCCCAGTGCTGGTCCTGAGGGCTTTGCAGCTCCATGCATGGTGCCCAGCACATGGATGCCACATTCTACCAGGGACAGGGACCTGGTGACTCCATGTACCACCAAGCCCAATCCTAGATTATTCCTGGGAGTGTAAAAGATTATGACCCCCTCAGCCTTGGGTAATGACCCTTGTGACTTGCCTCTGACCACCCCCCCTAAAAACACACTGCTGAATTTTTGTTTTCTGAGCCCTTTTCCTCTGTAGCATCCATCAGACCACTGTCTTTTTATTCCTTCCTTCTCTTACAAAGTCTCCGCTCCAATTCGCTCCTCCAGATGAGACCCAAAGCTGCTAGCATTTATCACTGTCACCAAAGTATCCCTTTCTTCTGTTTGCTGACACTTCACCCACCGATCCCAATTACTGCCTGTCTTTTCTTCCATTCATACAAATTCCCCATGCAACTTTGGATCATCAATTTTCAGCAAATGGGCTCTTGGCAAGTGCCAAGCCCTGCCTCATCCCCCTTGGCTGACTGGTTGCTTCCGACACATGGTGTCCCTGCTGCTCCCAGGCCAGATGAATGAAACTTTGTCAGGAGAACAGTGAATGAAGAAGAAAGACCTTGTTTCCCTTCTCACATTCCTCCTATATTCACAGGAATTCAGCTCCTGGTGAAAAGCATCAGGTGGGTGGGCACAGAAGTCCCAGATCCAGCGCCTGGTGAAGCACTGAGGTGGAGACCACAGGTAATGAAGCCCAAACTGATAAAAGAAATGAGAATGGCCCTGTGAATCCTGAGAAGGGATACAGGATGCACATTTATGGGGCCAGGTGACATAGTTCCTGGTCACACAGATCTCATCAGCAGGTCAAAGGGGGACTTCAGTGCAATCCTTCCTGTGCTGCAAGTCAAACATTTATTTAACCCCTTCAGAGACAAGGCTAGTCCTTCTCCTCCCCAGCCCACTGCTGGATTGTTTTGGAGTGTCTGGGAGCACTGTGGAGATGGTCCCAGCTAAACCCTTCCCTGTCTGCATGTGTCTGCAGTGTACTCCTGCCTCAGCACGGGCTGCACTGTGGCATTTCCAGTTAAGTGCTGAAATCAAATTAATAGCTTCTCCACAGCCCTTTGCACCTTCCAGTGCATCCATGCATCACTCCTCCATGTCCCTGGCTTATGGAATTGGTCATAGGTGAGGAGGGAGAAATTTGTATA
This sequence comes from Dicaeum eximium, assembly GCA_013396995.1. Classification (NCBI taxonomy): domain Eukaryota; kingdom Metazoa; phylum Chordata; class Aves; order Passeriformes; family Dicaeidae; genus Dicaeum; species Dicaeum eximium. Next base: position 337,901 of record VWZP01004035.1, on the reverse strand, counting down.
GGATTCCCTTGTAAAAACTCTGAAAGCAGGCACGTTGGGATGCCAGCAGTAATCCTTCTGTTTCTTAGCATATGATAACTGCCTCCTAAAATATTAATCAAATCATGTCATGTGATCCTAAAAATAGGCTTTCCAATTCCACTCTGTTCTCTCCTTAAGGTTTCTTGTCTGTTGTGGTTTAACCTTTTCTGGCATTTCACTGATTGTAGCAACTGCATTTCCAGAGTATTGCAAAATCTCGTGCCCTTTCCCAGTGTGTACACACCAGTGTACAGCCCTCACACACCACTCAGCTTTGCCATCATTTTGGCACGAGAATCTCCTCACCAGTATGTACAAACATTAATCCACCCAAGGACATCACAGAAATTTATTCTAACACACAGTGCTGCACAATCCCAACATCTCTTTAGCCCAACTACCACCTCAATTATCCTGGCCCCTCTAGGACAAGTCAGAATACCCACACACCCCTCAAGATTTTGGGGAAGCCCATCAGCATGTGTACCTCTGGCAGGTCTTGGAGCACCCAGACTTCATTGCTTCCTTTCTGCTGCTGCACTGCTAATGAATGAAGTTCTATAAATATTTGATTGACCTGTCACTGCCATGCTGCTCTCATTTATCACTTGCTCAAGTCGGATCCGAATTACTTCGGAATATTTTGTGCTGTCTCTACAGAGGGTTCAATTCTTCTCGTACCAAACCACACTGCCCCTTTTTCCACACCAGCTCCAATGCAGCACAGCACACAATGGAGCAGCTCCTGAAAACAGCCCTTCCTGGGCTAGGAGATAAAACAGAGCCAAGTGCTTGGGGCAGTGGGACAGAGAAAGTGAATCTGAAAAGATGCAGAAATAACCCAGACAGGGCAGGGTGACATATGTAGGGTGAACTCACCCTCAGTATGAGGGAGTACATACCACAGTGATGAGATCAACAGCCCCTCTCTGCCATTTCCATACTGCTGTGTCCCAAAAGTGGATCACAGATTTACAAGAAATTCAGGTAATTTGCTAGTCATGTTACCCATAGGAAGTGAGTAATTCCCTTCGCTCACCACTCTAATCAGAGCCTGGGTATTTTACTAGCAAGGGCTCAGGAATAAATTAGGATATATAGTCCATACAATCAAATTCTATTCTGTTCATTTTCACTCCTGTCTTCTTTGGATTTTTACATTTGGGATGAAATCAGCAGATTTTAGGGCTTGTGGAGATTGAAATGACTGTGTTTAGTGATGCAGACCCTGCTCATGCAGAGACCAGTGGTGCTCTGCTCATGGTAATGAGCCCCCAAGGGTGCTCAGAGCTGCCCTGGGCTGACACAAAGGCCTTTGCCTTGATCCCCCTGCAAACCCTCACCACATCTGCTCCAGCACTTCCAGGGCCCGTTCAGCCCCACAGTCCTCCCCACTGATGCCACAAAGCTTTTTACCGTGGATCCACCCCAGGGCTGAGCCAGCTCCAGAAGCTGGCGAGGACTTGTGTTGGAAGTATAAATCCCACAGACTGAGCTGCCTCTGCACAAATAAATCCTTCTCTAAGCCTTCAAAAAACAAAAGCCTGACACATTGAACTACTTCTATCATTAGAATTACCCCTCTCATTAGCTCTCCCCCTCTGCCTTCTCCCTCCCACGTGTCAGCAATATGCCGATCCGTCCTGCTTACACCAGCTCTTACCTGCACTCCAATTACTTTCCCATCTCCCCCACTGGCTGTTTTCAATACTATTATCTGCTGCATTTGCTGGATCTGGCTTTCAAGCGCTTGACTGATGCGTGATTCCTGTAACCAGAACATGTCTGTTGATTGGACTGTCAATGGATTTCTTGGCAGAAAGGGCACTGGGCCTTGCAAATGTGAAACTGTATTTCAATCTCATTTAGGAGCAAAGAGAAAGGAGAAAGAAAAATACCCAAAAGCCACATTTTCGCTTGCTCTCTTTGAACAAGTGCTTTAGGTAAACAAGCATTTTACCTTTTTTTAATAAGGTCATTTGTGACATCACTTTCTTAGCAGAAAAAGGAACATTTTGTGTTTTGTATTTTCAGCCCATCTTTATTTTTCAGCAAACGACTTCTCACAGATTTTTCTGTGGGGAGGGAAAGAGTGGGGAGTGGGGTGGGAGATAAACACCCATCCCTGTCTCCTGGCAGCCTGCAGTGACACCTGGCTCGAACGGGAGCAAGCAAAGCCACCTCTGGTCAGCCCTCCCCACGCCTGCTTGCAGCCAGAGCCACTCTGGAAGAATGCACCTTTGACTTTCCTAAATAACAATGCAATTACCTTGAAAAGCTGGCAGCCAAAGTACTGCTGAGAGATGGCCACCATTAAGAAGAAATTATCTGCTCTCAGGGAATGGCCAATTTGTTAACTTGTGAAGGAGGAGAAAGATCCAAGTTACAGACCACATGGGTGGGAGAATTGCTGCTTCACCCGAGGGAATCTCTTGGGGGTGGAAGGTTGAGTCCTGGGTGAATTGGATCTGGTGCACTTTGCTCTCTGTGCTGTGCAGGTGCAAATAACCAGGTCTGCACCATGCAGCTATCCATGCACAGAGCAGGAGTCCCATGGAGTCATTCCATACATGGAAGCCACTCATGTGGAAACAACTAAATGGAGACCTGAGCTCAAACACAACTGACCTGTCACCTGCCTGTGGCTGGATGAGGCTGCTAGAATTGCTGGTATCACCTGAAGTTCCCCAAGCCCCAGGGTAAGGAGCTGCATTTGCAAAAGAAAAGCAGGGGAAAGACAATTTTTGAGACAGGAAAGACTGAGGCATGAATAAATTACTTGATATTTAAATAAAACACTTGAGGGTGGCTTCCATTTAACCGTACATTTTGGGCTGGACAGGTGAGCTCTCACACACTAATTTTTTTTTTCGACTGCCTTATCAAGAGCTCTTCAATGCATAAAACCAGGATAACTGATCTGTGCAGGAAGACACAGATTCTGCTGAACATTGGAGGTATCCCTTGATATTGCACCTAACTGCAGAGAGCACCCTCTCTGTGTGGCATTTTCACATGTAAATGCAACCCCAAGAAGCCCACCAGTGAGTTAGTTGGGAAAAAAGCTGAAATCACTGGTATTGACAGGACTATCTGAAAATATCAATGTGTTCAAACTCAGAAGTTTGCTTGAGACCTTTCTGGAAGACAAAAACACTCTTAGATTGCTCAGAAATGGATCTGGTGGGCTTATAGTGCTAAATAAAGAACAGCAGAATCAGTGAGCTTTGAAGATGACAAGATTTTCTAGGTCATGTTGTCTTTTTTTCCCCCTTGGCCAATACAGACTGTTTTGTAGATTGTAGCCTTGAGACCTCCTTCCAAACCAACCCTAAATGTTACAGGCAATGCAGTTTGACAACTGCTTAGTGGATACACACAGGCATCAGCTTTGTAGGTGTTGAAGCTGTTAGGGTATGGCTGGTAATATAAGCAAGTATGGTTTGAATATTTATTACCTTTTTAAGAGGAATGAGCTGGGAAAAAAAATAGTCTGGAAGAGGGTTATGCAGAAAACTCCTCCCTGAAAAGGGATGAATAATCACTTTCTTCCTTCCTAACAGACCTGATCTACTGCTCAAATCTCTCCCCCTTGTCATGGACTCCTGGCTAGGGTGAAGCAGCCCAGATGTGGAGGAGGGGATGGACATGAAACCAGTGCCTTTTCAAACCTGGAAAAAACAGGTAAAACTGGATGTTGCTGTCTAAAAGCCTAAAAGCCAGAGCAGAGGCAGAGCCAGGCCTGCCATGGGAGATGGAGGAAGGAGAGGGTTGTCAATAGAGGGCACAGTGTGGTGCTGGGATTTCTGGAGAAATCCAAGTCCACTTTGTCTTGTAGAGAGAATGAATCTTCCTTTTTATCACTCTTTTGACTTTTCCAGCAGAGACATTGCACGATCACTGGTGCCTGTAGTGAGGAAAATGTAAATATGTCAGGAAACACAGACTTAGTGTAGCATCTGTGATCCCCTCTGGGTCAAGCAGTGGTCTCAAAGGATGGGTCATTGTGGAGTGAACTCAAAGGAGGTGAGGCAAACACATCTGCCAGGAGACAAGTCAACTCCTATAGAGCTAGGAGTCTAGGAGTCCTGGGCTTTCAGATCAAAAATCCCATTCTGGGGAGGTGAAATAGGCTCAGGAGAAGCTTCTTGGCTTCTCCAGTAAGACTTGAAGGAAAGGCATGGCTTCACCAGAACTGATTTGCAAAAATCCAGACTATTTCAATCCTGGTACTGGACTTCTACCTTCTGCAGATCTTTATGTCCAAGGCAGAGCCTTGTTTCTCACATCCACATTCAAAACTCTCCAGCTTCAGGCAAACCCACACTGAGGCTCTCACTGAGCCCTGAGGAAGAGGAGGAGGGATGGGAGGCAGCTCTGGGTGCCATGGACTTGCTGCTATGAGTCAGGGACTCTGGGCTCAGTGCTGGGAGCCAGGGGGGCTCAGTGCCTGTCCAGTGGTGACCACAGCCACCACCTCACTGCACTGCTGGCCTGCCTGGGCATGGTGCTGGAGGGAAGCACAATTAGGGAAATGCTGACAAAAAGGAGGGAGAGCCAAGACCACAGCAGCCTGAAAAGCAGCAGCATTAGCATCAGGCCAAGAGGAGGTTATTCCCCTGATACATCTCCTCTTCCCACTCCCCATCATGCCAGCAGCCTCTTTAGCTTCACAGGGAGGTTGTGAGGATTCATTAGTTAATGTTTGTGAAGCACTGTATAGATGGAGAGAGCTATGTAAGTGCTAAGTATTATTATTATTACAGACAGTCGCTGTTAAGGCAATGGATATGCTCTTAAGTGTCATTTCATATTTAATTAACGTGCAATAATTGTCTTCCTAAACCTGCAGGTAAATCTTTATTCCTGACACTTCCTTTAAAGAGGCATTGCAGCAGAGCTGCTGCTAATGGGCCTCCTCCCTGCTGGTCTGCTGGGGAGGAGTGGGAATAGCTGGGAGCAGGGGAAGCAGAGCCACCGCCTAAGAAAGGCAGCCAAGGCTTTTTGTTCTCTCCACCACACCTCTGTGCACACAGAGCAGCCCCACAGTGAGCTCATCCGACCTGAAAGGTTTGCCTGGCCAGTCCCAAGGGAGGTGGGTGCTGTCCCCCGCGTGGAGGGCAGAGCTCCTGGGTTTTCCCTCAGGTCAGGATCCTGGCAGCATCAGCTGAGCACTGCACGTGTCTTCGAAGTAACTAAACACAGCTGCAGCTGTGCACCTTGTCATTATCAGCAGAATTAAAGAAATAGTAAAAAAAAAAAAAATAGTTAGAGAAGCTTAAAAGTACAGAACTGGGAATTTCCCTGCTATTTTCCAGGGACATCTTTGCCAAGAAATGGTATTCTCAGAGCTAGGCTATGTATCTTTTACTGACAGAGGGAAGCAAGGAGAAATCATCTGTGGGGCCATCTGCTCCTGTAGCACACGGGAAGGGGAAGCCACTTCTCCCACCTCCCAGCAATGTTTGCATTTTCAGGAGAGAGAGGGGAAGTAAAAAAAGAAGCAGTCCATCATTAGCCCAGAAGTAACCCACCTACAGGAGACACAGGAAGATGCCCGGGCCTTCGTGTCAGTCTTTCTTACCCAAACACCTCTTTTCTCTAAAATTTGGTGGCAGATCAGTGCCCTCTACGAGCATATCCCCAAAAAGCCCAAAGGACAATTTTCCTGTGGTTGCTCCTGGGGTGCTCAGGGGGAGTCACGGATGCTGTGGAGGGAGTACCAAGCACTGCACCTTCACCTTTGTGATCCCCTTTTGTGACAGGCAGCTGCCCCCCTCCCCACATTGCTCTGCCCTTTCTCCCAGCACACACATGCCCTTCCAGTCCCCACAACAACCCTAATCTTATCGTCTGGATGTTCCCCACAACAACCCTAATGTGATTGTCTGAATGTTCCTCATCAGCACTAAGTGCTCTGGAGGTCACAGGTGATAAAGCTCCTGCTACTGTCAAGGACCAGGCTTTGCTCCAGCCCCAGCCCCAGCTCCACCTTCCCCTTCTCTCCCCATGGTCTGAAAGGCAGCCAAAGTGACAGAGCCCTGGGAGCTCCCTCCTCGACTCCCCCTCCAATCTCCCCCTTTCTCCCTCTGCTCTCCTCTACTGCATCTGCAAGTTTTTCCTCTGTGGAGGAGGAAGAGGAGAGCAGGGAGGGGAGGGCAGGCAAGAGAAGAGGGATGCTGTCAAGGCAGAGAGCCTGGGGAACCCCTGAGAGCAAGGGTGTGCGGGCAAGAGGGGCTGCAAAATGCAGGGGAGACAGTGGCCACGGAGCAGCTGTGCAGGAGCTGCAGGGAGAGGGAGGATGTCAGCTGGCAGCTCATGGTGAGATTTAAAAATGTAGACTCAGATGTAAGGTCAGACTGGGCGTTACAGGAAAATCGGTCAATTTTTTAGTCTGATTTCGGGTGTAACCTCTTGTGGCTCAGAACATAACAGAGGTCAGTGAATTGGCAAAGTGCTGTCAAGCCCTCAGGATGCTCTCGTGGCATCTCAGGCTACCACAATTGACTGTTTAATTGCCAGGTCGGGGGAAAGAGGCCAATGTGTGCTGAGGGAGAGATGGAGCTGGAAGGGCTGGGGCAAGGGCCAGAGTGCTGCCTGAAAGGGATATTGGTGAAATTCATCCTCAGTGCAGGCATCACATTCCTGTGATTTCTGGCTAAAGGAGAAGTACCTTTGTAACAACACTTCTCACTTTCTCTGCAACCCATGCACTTTGCAGTTTTTCCTGGGTTCCCAAATGGCTTCACTTGCCAGAAATACCTTCCACCAAGTCTCCATCCTAGCAGACACAAGAGCTGCACTCATCACCTCCTGCTGCCCTTCCTTTGGCTGTGTCAGCACCCCTTGCCATGCAGAAGCTTTTGTAGCAGTCACTGGGGCAGACCAGGCTGCCATAACCTGGTGCTTTCCAGAGCACACCACCTCCATGGTCCCTCACAAAGGCAACCTTAGGTACCTTCTCAGACCCTGTAATTCACAGACATGGCTCATGGTGTCCATGGCACTTCTTTCCTTCAGGAACCAGATGGATGTCTTCTTACTATCCAAAAGCCATGACTTCTTGTCCTGTATGTGTCTTCAGCAGATCTTTGGGGAGATGCCTTGCAGGGTCTGTCCACTTTTATTTCCTTCATAGTGGCTATAAGGAACCCCACAGTTAACCCCACAACTTCTTCTGGGTTGGTTTTATTCTTTCTACTCAGCTGCAGCCTAGAAATGAGAAGCAGTGGAGATGTACTTGAGGAAGGAGAGACCTAAACAGACACTTCGAGTTAGCATAGAAAATCAAAACCTAAAACCATTGAAAGACTCAATAAATAGGTGAAAAACAATGTATTTGCTTACTGCTGACATGATCTCCTATCTGACATACTGAATAATGGCGCGAATTTTTAATCCATCTTTGGAGCAGGGATTGAACTCTCTCTAGAAATGTATCTCATAAGTTTTGGATATTGCTATCAGTTAGTATTATCAATGCTCTCTGACCCCTCAAGAGCTTTCTTCTGTAGTCATCACCCTGTGTGGCAGGTTATCCAAAAGAAAATTAGAACAATGAAAAAGAATAAGAGAAGAAGAAAAAATTGGAACAGTGATAAAGAATAAGAGAAGAAAGGAAGAAAGGAGGAAAGAAAGAAAAGAAAGAAAGCTTTTTGCACACTTCACAGCAGATCTTAAGAGCAGATGGAAGATAATGCCACCACCAGTTCTAAAGGAGAATACAAAAAAAATATCATTAAGGAGCCTGTATTTCAACATATTGTCCAGAAAGTGTTTTAGTGTCCAAAAATACAATAATACTCAGAACAATCTAGCATTTTCAGGATTCAAGTGTGTTTCTACCTGTTAAATGGAAAAGCAAGAGAAAGAATCCAGTTGCTATGGAAATCAGGCCATCTCCATGGGAATTCAGAAAGTAGAGTATCCTCTTGGCCAGTAATTCAGTCACTGAGCAGCCATTACTTGGCCATGGCATTGAACAAATCTGAGCTGCTCCCAGGATATATAATTTCCCCACCACTATTTCCCTGTCTCAATGTCAACTAATTTCATGAAGAATTGGGTTCTTACTGAAGTAAAGAACTTGTTTTGTGGGTTACTTCTATGAATGTGTGTCTTCAGCTCTAATTATTGGGATACAGTTTTATGTGGGTGCAAAAAATAGAAATTCATGGGTTTGCAGTTCAGCAAATGGTTTTGATTTCACATTTGTTGTTGTGGAATAAAAAAGGGTCAGGTAGTTAAGCAGGGAATAAAAGAAAAAAGGACACATTAAAGAACAGCAATAAGAAGAGCTGAGAGTGTTGTGCAAATCCAAGCTTTTTTTCCGGGCTCCTCCCTTTGACTAAGGAATATTGATGGTTTAGCTGGGGGATCCCATCCCTTGGCCCTAGGCAGGTGTCACTGGCTCTGCTGCTCCTGGGCACAGGGGACTGCTCAGAAGCTGTGACCCCACAGGGAACCCCATCATGGGTCTCCCTGAAGACCACAGGTCCCCATCTCTGGTGTCACAGAACAGAGGAAGTCAAGACAAGGAGTGCCACTGGATGCTTTGCTGCAGTGCTCTTCTCTTTATATTTATTCAGTGACATTTGGCCATTTAATCAGGGCATTTGGTGCCTAAGGCCCAGGAGACTGAAGTTGAAGCTCTGGCATGGCTGATGGGAAGCAGGTGATGGATTCACAGTACTGAAAGCCCTGGTTTGACTGCTCTGCAAACACCATATATTATATCTCTAAGTCCTGTATAAGCCAAGAAGATTAAAAAACACCTTGTCAGAAAGATCCTTGGTTGGATGTGCTTTTGTTCAGAGGGATGGCTGCATTATGGTAGAAATGCATGGATGTCATTCAGCACTGGGGACGTTAATGGGGCTTTATTTGAATACATCTCAGTGGGTAAGTGAGGCTCACAGACAGAAATGTCTGTCTGGGGTACGTGTGTCAGAGAACACCGCCTGACAGTGATGGAAAGATGTTTGCTGTAGTTTCATCTTTCAATACATTTAGATTTTTAGAGCTCAGGCTAAGTTGCCCAACTTAATTTGCAATCATTTAAAGTAAGGGTTAAGTGAAGGTCACAGGCTACTCTCATTTAGAGTGAAACCTCTGCAATACTTGCATGCTTTGACCTTTTCAGTGTTTTCTGACTCCACTGACCAGCTGCACTCTTTATAGCACTGTTAACCTGTGAGCAGTGTGAGGATTGGTCATCTCCCATAGTAATGCAGAAAATTTTAAAAGGTTAAAATAGTTGAAAATATTCCTGGCAAGAGCAGGTACTGAATCCCCAGGAACAGATTTTGTGTATGTGTAGCAGGAACATCCTGCTCTGCAAGGTTTGCATTAGAAGTAAATTGAAGAGAATGCAAAACAGGGTTGTACACAGATGGAGCCAGGTCACATAAGTTCAGACAGCTCTGGCTGCAGGTTATCTCAGCAATCAGCTCAGTGGAGAGTGAGGTTTAATACAAATAGGGATCCATGATGTCTCAGGGCTCAAAAAACCAATACTAAAATAAATTCCAGCAATAATGCAAAGCTAAGGACTCGTGTCTTTACCAAACGTCACTCACATAACCCCAGGAAATGTGAGGCTTCAACATAACTGGAGTTAATGGCAGTGAGCACTGGGTGTGTAGGGGATTGGATGTGCTCTCTCACTTCAGCAATGCTCAAAAAGTAAACTCCTGGTGATCCCCCATCTTTTTTTATGCTCTACTTTTTTCTCCCCAGGTTTATGATCCAGTTTCCTAGTTTTGCAACTCTCCCCTCTACCTTTAATTAATAGAAATGGAAAAAATTTAAACTCAGACTGCCATAATAAGTCAAGTCTCTTGTCTTCCCAGTACTGTGTTTTCCATGGCAGTGCTGGTCCCAGGTACCTCCTAATCACAAGCTATCTCTCATACACACAGCTTTTCAGTTTTTCCCAATGTCACAAATACCTGGGAGAAGCAGAAGGGAAGGGAAAAGCAGATAGTTTATTCTGAGCACTGGAAGGGGCTTTATTTCATTGTGATACACTTCAAATGTACAGAAAGGGTCAAAAGTCTCAGCTTTTGCCCTAGGAGTTCTGACTGCCGCAGGCTAAGCCTCTAACTCTGAGATCTGTGTAAGAGAGCAGTGGGAAATCACTCCTCATTAAAAATTCAAGTTGTCCAATACATTGGTCAAGGTCTAACAGAGTTTTCAGTCTGCAGCTCTGAGAAAAAAAAAAGAACAGAGTGGGAGGTAGAGACCCCCCTGCCCTTCCTTCTCCTCCTTCTCCTGATCATGCCCATGAAGGGACATGGGTTTTCCAGCTTTCTCCATGCTGACCCAGCCAGGAAGAGCAGGAAAGTGCCATTTCCCTTCCCAGACCCCTTCCAGCAGGGCAGGGAAAGGGCTGGAGCTGCAGCCCGGGTAGCTGTGGTGAGTGATCCGTGAGTTTGCTGCAATCAGAGCTTGTGCCGAGCACGTCTGGAGCCCGCCCCGCTCCCGTTAATTGAATGTAAGCCCTTTGGTACCCGTGTGCCTTTGATCTCGCCTGCACTGAGACTAAGGCTGTTAAGGCACAGGAATGGGGCGAGCACAATGCTGGCAGTAATCTGTGTCAGGATGAAGGCACGCCACAGACGAGGAATGAGATGGAGCATAATTTCCCTCCCCCCTTTTTCAGATCCAATACCGATGGGGGCTTTTTAATATTCACTGGATACCAGCTACAAAGTGATACAAGTGATGGACATGAGGGGGAAAAAAATCATGCAACAAACACGTAAAAATCCCGTTTGCACCAACACACCCCAGCATCTCTAAAGCCAAGAGTACCTGCCCACCAGGGGATATAAATGACTCTTTGAAATAAATGCACATTACTGCATTCATCAGGCAGCGTTACTGCAGGATTTGAACACTGAGAAACACATTGCTACAAAGAATTGCTGATCATATTGAAAGCAAAACAATAAAAACATGCAAAACAAAAATGTTTGGAGTTAATTTCTTCGATTCATTTTGTGCCTGGAGCAGTTGCTGTTTGGAGTAGGGATGACTTGTAGGTCTAATAGTTAGGTCTGTGATAGCAAAACCAGACACAATTTTAATAGTTAAAATGCCACTGTTAAGCATCATTAAAATAAAAACTCACCTCCCTATCCTGGTTCTGCATTTTATCCCAGGATTACCAAAGTTGTTGCTTATATAACATGCTACATGTTTCAAAGCAAATTAAAAAATTAGCTAGTAAATGCACATAATGCCTATTTGAAAGGCTGGAGGTGAATGTACTGTACCTTTCAGACAGTGTCAGGCTTATTGTAACATCATGCTTTTCAGATTTAGGGATCTAAAGTTATGAAGACAAAGTATCTGGTTTTGGGACCTGTGAAAATGTTTAGTTTAAAACTGAAAGGACATCAAAGTTGGTTATTATTTCGTTATTAAAGTTCATTGGGATTTTTCTGAAATATATTCCTAAAAAAGTGGAAATAAAAAACTCAGTGTGTTTGCTTAATGGACTCTTGTGCCAGCCCAGTCATCCCCTCCTTGCAGATACATGGAAAAACCCACCTGCAGCAGCAGCTCTTGAGCCTTTCTTTAGGAGACAAAGGTTCCTGATGGATGGCTTGATTGTCTGTTTTCAAAATATAGTCACAAGCATGTGAAAAATAGAATCAAACTGACTTGCTTCCTATGAAAACAAATTCCAGTGCTTGGAAACTGAATATAATTTTAAATGTTATCATCCAACTAATCATGTTTTACCTCTGTTGGTATTCCATTTTTCTGGTATGAACCTGGGTCAGTTTTGCATATGTCCAATCTATTTTATATATACATATTCACTCTATTTGCACACTCAGATGGGAGACATATGCCTCTTCTCATTTGGGCAGGCCATAGTGTTATTAAAATGGAAATGTGCAGGCTTTGGGATCCAACTGCAACATATGTTTAAAAATGAAAGATAATTCTTTACTTGTAACAACCAGAAGAATTCAGAGCTTTTGACTCCATGTATAATTACCATGAGACCTTAACAGTTTAATTCACTAGGTAATTACATGGTTATTTTTTGTTCTATAAAAGGTAAAGAGGTAACATTTAATTTACAGGGTGTTGCATAATCCTGTAATTACTCATTAATTTCCATGTCGTCATACAATAAAAGCAGGGCCCTTTCCATGGCCCAGATATGACACGAAGGAAAGTCAAGCTGAACTCAGCATTGTCAGGAAAATCAGGGGGTTTCTTGCCCTCCTTCAGCTACGAAACTGAGAAAATGACAGTTTGAGAAAGTGAAAGGTATGGGCCTTAAGTGCAGTGACAGCCACTTGCAAGTAAGGAATTTCCCTTCTGGGCCAGTGCCATCTCTTGCCCTCTGGGATTTTGGGGAATCAGCACTGCCATGGGTTCAGGGTTCCACACCCCTCTTTCCTTGCTCCATGCCTTTGCAGCCCATCTGTCAGAGCTAATGCCTAGAACAGGGGCCTGGGACGTGGGTTTTGTTTCTATAACTGGCTGATTATTGTTTCTATTACTCAATAACTAGTTTGGCTGTGAGGATAAGCTCTTCAATTCTCCACAGAATGGAGTAGCAGTGATTACAAGAAAGATGGCAATTTCTGCCAGAAATAAACTCAGAGCTCTTGTTAAGAGCCCTTCTCTCAGTCCTCTGAGTTGCTTGACCTGGAAGTGACTGCATTGTTTAAATGACAGGTAGGACATTTCCAACCCTACAGTGTCATGCATGTTCTCCTTGCTCCTGCCACGCTGCTCTCAGGATCCTCCTCGTTCCCCTGCTCCCCCAGCACAGCAGTCAGGGTGTCTGAACATGTGATACTGCCCTTCTCACTTCTCTGCAGATTTAACCATGATGTCCTGTCAAAGGGGGCTTTGGCAAACACACATATCCTATTTACCTAGAAAAGATCAGCCAAAGTCTCTTTACATCTGCATCACTTTCCTCTGCAAATTGTGATGTGTTCAAAAAGGCTCTTGAAAATGACAGGACCTATCCCTTGATCAGCACTGGGCACCTGCAGCTTCCATCACCTTCAAAGGCTCTGGTGACATCCCCCACACCTGTGTTTCAATCTGTGCTGTGACATTTGCTCTCAGGCAGAGAGGCAGTGTGAGAAAGTTTCCCTCTCTGAAGTCCCATGGGAGGATTCATCCTGGGCTGAGCCCACAGTGAGGAGAGCAGCACACATTTATATAAATAAAAGCAGCACCTGCAGTTCCTAACAATAAAATAAAGAGCCTATTAATCTTCATGTTTCAGGGTATTGGTGGCCAGTGCCAGGAAATCATCTCCCCACAGCCTGGGATAGCAATGTACAATTGCCTGGCTCAGGCACCAGCACCTCTTCCTTCCCCTGGACTGTCCCTTTTCCTCTCTGGCAGTCTCATTTTGTTCCATGCTGTCCTCTGAGCTGCAGCGAGATCCCACTTGCTGAAAGAAGGTATGAGAGGGCAGTAAACATGATTTCTAAGGTGCAGCACTCACAGTGCTGGTTAAAAAATCTCCTTGTTCTGCCAGTGTACTTTAGGCATCCACTCCCCACCTCTCTTGACACAATAACCCATAAAAGCTGTGGTCTAATGCATTAATAATCTGCGAGTAAAGGTCCCAAAGTGGCCATTGACATTATAGCCATTAAGGTGCAGTGTGTCAATAACAATGCACAGCATGAGAGCAGACACTGCCTGGCTGTGTGAGCACACATCTCCTCTGCTGTTTAATCCCACGCAGCCATTTCCAAGTCACATCAGCTTCTCTCTGATCTTGGGGGACTAACACGACAACAATCTCCTACAACTGCTGCCCTGTGCATTTAACAAGAGCTGTTTCAGCACAGGAAGGATGGAGAGATTCTGAACCTGCCTCCTGTCACATGTGCAATAATTTATTGGGCTGGCAGAGCCTGACCACAACTGTTCTTCCACTGTTAATTTCTGTGGCATTTTCTGTTAACATGAACAGAGCAGTGCCCTCCTCTGGGATGCCAACACTGCATAGATCCAGGAGTCTTCCTCAGAGATGGAGATATTCCACGTAGGCCTATAAAAAGGAAAATTAATTGTGTCTACACACCCACACGCTTTCTTAAAATTAAAAAACCCACTAATATTTTACATTTCTCCGGTGCCTTTCATCCTAGAAGTTTAGGAAGCACTTTGAAACCTAAAGTCTACAGATATCACCCCCACTCCCTGAGAAAAGAGCCCTCTCTGCTGTGCAAGGCAGCAGCTGCTTGGCAGCATCTCAGAGCCACCAGCAGATCAGGACAGGATGTGAAGATGTCTGTTCATCTCCTAAAGAACAGCTGATGAGCAGAAGGCAATTTAAAAGAAGCGATATAAAGGATCAACTCCTACCATATTACAAGGGCATTTAATAAAGAAGGCATTTTGGAAAGGAGCAGCTTTCTGTAATATCTCTAGACTGCCCCGGAGAGCAGAAGAGCTGCAGGGTGGCTGGGTCAGCTGTGCCATGTGCCAGGAACTCAGCAGAGCACACTAGACCCCTGGATCATTAGGGGATCAGGATGCACAAATTCATAATTTGGAGTGTTGTTACTACTCCTCTTACTTCTTCTACCCTTCTACATACACTCAGCTTTAAGCCCTGGGCTCATCCATTCTCTAAGTGGGCTTATAGATAAATACAGTTTTAAGTTACAGCATCCTTCTCCTCTTCCTTCCTCAGAGGTGGAGAAATAGCTCCTGGGAGCACTCCTGTGAGCTTCTTGGCGAGGGCATCTGGAGTTCAGTGCTACTTGCCCACACCAGACCCCTCAGGACACCCTGAAGTGCCCTCAGCTGGCACTTTGTGCACCCCTGAAGGTGCAGGGAAGGGCCAGTGAGCCAGGACACCCAGAGTGGCTGCTCCCCCAGGGGCTGCAGGAGTGCAGAGCCCTGTGAGCAGTGACCAGAGGCTGCCAGGGACATGCAGGCACCACTAATTTATCCAAGCACTGTGCACGCTCCCATCAAGGCTCCCTTGCTTCAGACTTCAAGCAAAATGTAGGTGCTGGCTGTGAAATGCTGCCCTCCTGCATGTGACATGAGATGGCTTGGGGAATAAATAACAACTGCAAAAGCCATTCCTAAAACTTGAAGAAGGATTTACAGGCTTCCCAGATAAGCATGAATGAGCACTGCTCCTTACTGAGGATGGGGGCTGATGTTGGAAGGAACGAGCAGCAGGAATCAGATTGGGGCAGGAGAAATCACAACAGCCTAGCAAAGGGGAAAACTGAGGAGCTGTAAGTGAGCTCCAGAGACAGAGCTGGACAGCCCTGTCAAACATAGTCTAAAACTATCTTTTACAGGGTAATCAATCTTCCCAGAGGGACTCTCACTCAGGAAAAGAGATAAACATCTCAGACTAGAGGCATCAATGGCACTTGTACATGGCCCATCTCAAGCCTCAGTGACTCCCTCTGGGACACAGGAGCCAGTGAAGGCCCCATTTGCTCCTTACTGGGCCAGAAACTGCCAGGAGAGCTCTGGCTGAGAGAGGCAGACTTTGGTCACCACTGAAACGGGGGTGGTGCAGAAAGAAGCTCCTTTTGCCCCTCTGAGAAGGCTCATACAAATCTCTGCTTGACTTGCCCTCACCTGGTGTTGGAGCAAAGGGAAAACTGAGCTGACTTCCCTAAAGGACCAGAGCAAATTACAGCTTTCTGCTCTGCCCTGGAGTAGCAGGGAAGGAGAAGCACATCATGCTGCTGACCCACAGCAGAAGAGACCGGCAGTGAAAGAGGGATCTGTCTGGCTGCCCTGTGACACTGAATTTAAAAAAGAAAGATTGCTTAGTCCAACCAAGCGAGAAATCTTCTGCATTTTCCCAGAATATATTTTCATGACTTGGTTAACCCTATGATTAACCCTAGGCCAGACATCAGAAACTCTGCTCACCAGAGAAAGAGGAATGTGGAATGTTGCTTATTTCAGCCTGATACAGAGAAAAGGCCAAGCTACAGGCATACTGACATGACCAGCCCACTCTTAAATTTTAGGGGAATAATGGTGCACTGCAGAAAGCCTGAATCAGACTCCCAGAAGTTGCAGAAAGGTTAGCAGAAAGCAAGAAAAATGCTTAGCATAAAACATCCCAGCTTCATCCACAAAGGCTGCCAAAAGAGAAGGGGAGGAAGAGGGAGAGCAGGGGTTTGAATCATGGGTTATTTCTGTGTGGGAAGCAGGAATCAGGTGCCATGCACAGCATCTGGCCCACATCTTGCATTCTCAGTGCAGCCAGTGGTATTTTAAGCAGATTGGCATAGATGTAATCAGGATCAGGAGCAGGCAATGTGCATATTTGATATAGGGAAGGCAGTCAATCTCTTGTTCTGCACATCAGGGGAATCAGTGACTCCCACAAGTGGAACATCCTCCTCCAAGTATTGCTATTTTGAACTTCGTGGGTCTCAGCCTGTCATGTCTGAACTTAGTGAGGTTTTATAAAAACCCCAAGGATATTGAAAGTATGCTGCTCCTGAAAAAAACAGTAACAGTAAAAAACTGAAGGCTTGTGATTCACTCTGAACTAGAAACAGAGATTTCAGCTGGGTCAGCCCCTGGCATGAGATGTGTAAAACAGAGCCAAGCTGAGGAAAGGGAAACTGTAGAAGTTGCTGTGTGGAAGCAAATGCAAGTGCTGGAAGTGAAAGGCAGTGTATTTTTGAAGTGTATTTCCAGGCAAGTGGGGCACAAGTAGTAATGCAGCTCTAGAAAATGCTAACCAGGTGTTTCATGGCCTTCAGTACCAAGCAAGTTCACTGCGCTGCTCGCTGGGGCTGACTGAAATGAGTTGGTTTCCCTTTGCAAGGGATCTTGTTTTAATTCTTGCACAGATGCCAATATCAGCATGATGCTTGCTTTCAGATCACACCAGAGGGTAAAACTGCTCCTTGTGTTACACGCAGGGGACTTCCAAGGGGGTTTTGGTAAAAATTCTATAGAGTTGCAATTTTTTTTTCGAATTGTGGTGACAATCACATTTGACTCACACCTCCTACCCCAATTCTGTGAACAAACCTCATCTGAACTTTGAGTTAATTGCCCAGACACAGCTGGTCTGGCTTGCAGTGCCACTGTGCATACTTCAAATGACAGTAATTTCTAAAGGAGAGAAGGGAAGCTGGATTTTGCTGAACATGACATTTTTTGCCGGCTCGCTCGATCCCAACGTCACCATTTATGAGAAGCTCTTGCTAAAAGACTTTGGCACATTGACACTCATCTGGCCACAATGCCAAAGGACCTTGGACAACCTGTGACTGCTGAAATACTGCCCAAGGACACATTCTCCCTGCTCCTAAGGCTGTGGCTGTTTTGAAAGCATTCACCAACAGAGAGGATTCAACTGGCTTCGGCTACACTCAATTTATGCATACGAGGGCCACTTTTGTGGTTTGCTCTACACACTTCAAGGCCTGCTCAACATTCCTCTTTCACCTGTTTTGATGGATGCTGGGAAGACCAAAGAGGTCTCTGTAGGTGCATCCCCGCCCTCTCAGGAAGCACAGCGGGTGTGCTTTGGTCTGAGGTCTGGGCATCTGCTCACACAGGGTTTGAGCCACATGCTCTGTCTGGTGCCCCATGGCAAAGGTTACACGTGCAATCCTAGCATCAGAACTGCACACAGAAACACTGCAGACAGGAAAGGACCTTCAGATGCTTAATCACCTTTAGATTCCATCTCCTAATATGTGCACAAGGCACAGCGAGATTCTTTGATGTGAGACCTCAGCTCTTTGCCACAATCTTTCAGTTTTGGAAGAAGTTTGCAGGTCAAACCCCAAATACTAGTCCACAGCTATCCTTAGAGAGACAAAGACAGGACAAGATAGAAGAAAGAATGTGAGATATCACAACCTTTGACCCCAGACTATCCTGCTTAGAGCTATCTAGTTACAGAGGGACAAAGGAAAAGGGAGGCAGCAATTCCCCCATCTCTTTTAGAACCCTTCCCCTTATTTATTTTCATGTCAATTTTGTTTACTAATTATAAATTATGCAATCAAGGCCCCTTCCATTTATGTCTGTTCCAATGACAGAGGTCACTGGTCAGTGCCCAGAGGACCCTGATTTCTGCCAGCCCAGTGAACCTCTGACAGCTTTCTCCCTTCACCCAGTGATGGGTGGCAGCCACGCAGCTCCACAGACCTGGCCAAGAGAAGTGCCTTTCCCACCCCTCACCAGCATAACACTTCAGGGAAGGGGAAAAGCACAGTATGAGGCTGCTGAGAAATGACCATGACAAATGGGATTTCCCAAAGTGAAGTCCCACTGGCAGGGAGCCTTGCATTTGAGAAGTGTCTGCCATCGCTAGGGAGTGTATTCATGAGGGTGGGGAGAGCAGCTCAGATGGCTGACTCCCCTGCTATGGAGAGCTGGCAGACTGCTTAGTTCAACTATTTGCTGTTATTTCTGCATGGCACACGACTGGGCACATGGAAATCTTTCTCCTCTGTGGCTGCCTGACAGACCTTTTAAAATAACAGCACAAGCCAAATTGTCACGCAACCAACAAAGCAGGAAAGAAAATGCTTTCCAGAATGAATAGAAGAAACNTTTTCGTTTTGTGAATACCAAAGGACCACTGAAGTTCAGCAAATCAGATTGGAGCAGTTTAATGGCATTTGTGCCACTGTGGTGACCCGGGGCTCCAGGCAAGAGAAAGGCTAAATGGTGTGTAAAGCACTACTCCCTGCCTGCCCAGCTCCTGGCTCAGCATGCAGGAGAAGGCCATGGCATGTGCAGTGGGATGCTCCCTCTACCTGCATTCTGTCCTGAATTCTTTCCTGCTGGTCCCATTCTCTGTCCCCCTGCACTGGTGGGGAAGAGATAGGTTAAGCCCAGGAAGCAGAGAGGGGTGGGTGAAGGGTGTTTTAAGATTTGGTTTTGTTTCTCATTATCCTGCTCTGATTTGATTGGTAATAAATTAATTTCCCCAAGTTGGGTCTCTTGTGCCCATGATGGCAGCTGGAGAGAGATTTCTTCCTGTCCTTATCCCAGCCCATGAACCTTTCATTATATTTCCTCTCCCCTGTTCCGAGGAAGAGACTGACGGAACAACTTTGCTGGGCACTTGGTGTCCAGCCAGAGTCAGCCCACTATAGTCTCCAATTAGCACCAATCAATCATTTTCATGAGCTGTTGGTGCATTGTATGAGCACATGTGCTCCTGCAGACTCTGACAGGTCCACCTGAAAGTCAGGCTGTGAAAACCAGGCACGTCTTATCACCAAAAAATTTTTATTTGGATGAGGTGAAACGACACTGGACTACCTGGGTTTATGATAAGGTAGGCCAGGAGTTGCTTCCAAACTGGGTGCCTTTGGGAAAAGATACCAAGGTGTTTAGGATGACATGGGAAAAGCCAAGGAAGAAGGCTGGCACACCAGAGCAGAGAGGGTCAATGACAAAATCAAAAACCACAGCTGGTAACTGGGGCTGTGGCAATGCTGGCTTGTGGTGCTCAAAACTCAGGCCCACAGGAGCAAAGGCAGGGAATTTTATAGGCAACAATCTGATTGGACCTGAGCAGGGATTTATTAATGAGATCTGGAAATCACAACAAAACAGAAGAGCTTTCCCATTACCCTTCCGGCTTCCAGTGGTGACTCGTGGCTCTGCAGAAAGCAAGTTTGAGCACTTTTGCCAGCCTCTATGAATTAGTGGTGACTGACCAAGGTCAGTGACACAAAAACCAGATGGCTTCACCCAGACTGGGAAAGGAGGTGACCTTAAACCTGAACAGGACTTAATCCTCTGTCCAACAGCAGAAGCGATGCAATCATCATGACAGTGCTCAGGATCTGTGTGGCTTCACATCACTGATGTGAAGAATGATCAGATCCAGAGACAAGGTTTGGCCAGTGCTGGTAAACTGGGATTTGGCCCTGCATTCCCCTGGGATTTTTCTGGGTTTACAGTCCAGCCTTTTGGTGTGCTCCTAGCCTGCAAAGGGGATGGTAAATAGATAAAACTACCTGTCAACCTGAGCTCTTAGCATACACACACCAAATTCGTTAACACTCCCTTAAAAATGGCCAGCCCTCAAGAAAATAACTTGATACTCTCCAGAATTTCCAGAGTCTCCAGCACAGCAAAGTCAGAGCTCTGGTCTAAGACCAGATTATAGCAAGTGTTGAGCTCAACAGGCAGAGAGGGGCTTCATTTTGACAGGCAGCCTCTGGCAGAGCTCTCTGTAGCAGGCTACCAACCCAGCTGTCTCCCTGCCCCTCTGCCTGGGATAGCCTCTGTTTTAACTTATTCTGTCAGTGTGGAGTGTGATGATAAATCAGAGTCTGGGCAATGGAGAGCACCACAGTGCAGACAGAAACACCTCACCCAAATCTCAGCCTCGGAGGTCACATCCTGTGGCAGGGTAGCTGTGGGCACCTTTAATTGCTGCAGCAGGTTGCAGCAGTAACCATAAGGGCCAGAGCTCAGATCATGCCCTTTTATTTTCTAGCACAAACCTCCCTCTTTTTGTGCAACATATACCATTAAAGTGAGTCAGCTGATCTATGTACTTTGTTTTATTGAAAGAAGAGAATAAAGAAGATGGCTGTGACTTTCTTAGTGGGGGAAGGAAAGGGCTGACTACCCACCTTTCCTTCTGAACAGAATTGCAAAGCAAAAGCACTCAGGTTCCCCTTGCTGTGAGACCACCCAGCCTGCACTTGCAGAGGTATTTTGCAAGCTCCAGCCCAGCTGCTGTGCCAGGTCCCTTTGCAGGCAGGCTGGGATCTCACAGCTCACCTCCCTCCTCCAGACGTCTCTCTGCAGTGGGAGCCAAAGCCCACAGGTCTAGACAATTAAATCAAAGTACAAACTGAGGAGGTGAGTGTGCTCCCACGTCCCTATTAAAATGTATTAGCATCACCCGAGGGGGCTGGAAGACAATAGGCTTTGAGGAGGAATCCTGATGGGGAAGGAAGATTGTGTCTTATTTGAGAAGGATGGAACTGAGCAGATGTGGTCAGTCAGTGCAAAGGGTTTAATTTCAAACAATCATCATCATCATCACTATCAACCCCAAACTTCAGGGTTTTCTTGTTGAAAAAATGATGCAGCTCATTTGGTGTCAATAAATCTAGCTCCTTAGTGGAAAAAAACCTTAAATATTTCAGCACTTTGGGGCTGACTCATGCTGAGCTTGAAATTCAGAGGTTTGCAGCAGGAGCTCCAGCTATGCTTGAGCTTAATGAAAAAGTACACAGGCAGTATCCTCAGAAGCTAAACTGGCTTCTGCAGCCAGCAGGTTGGATTTTAAGCATTGCCCCAAACTTTATTTTCTCTGCTACAAACCAGAAAGTACTCCCCACCACCTCTCACGAAGACATGAACTTCTGAGGCTTCAAGGCTCCAGTGTTTTCCTTCAGGGGCTCACTGATCCAGGGCATGAAAGCAGGGGTCTGTACACACTTAACCAGCACCAAAACAACATCTCTGCCACTGAAGGTCCCTCCTGTCTGGGAGGATTGCATTGTGTGTGCTCAACTCCTGCACTGGAGTGTGCTGAGTGCTGTGGGAGGTGATCAGAGACAGGGAAGATGAGGATGGGATCCTGCAGAGCAATGATGAGAGGAGTAAAGAGGTTCTCAAATGGTCCACAGGAAGGAAGGACATGGGGGGAGCCCTCCACGAAACCCACTGTGATGGGAGGTAAATTGGGAGCAAATTGGCCAGGATGCTGTGGCTGGATCTAAGGACAGTGCTCAAAGGAGGGATCCCATATTTGACACTGGGACTTTGCTTAGTAGGGACAGGACATGGTGTGAGGCAGAGCCTGCCTGAGAGGTTAGCAGCAAAACAGCCAGCAGCTCCCCCAGGAGAGAGCACAAGCAAAGGGAAGGGAACACCTGGCTCCAAGGCATTTCCCATCAGTAGGAAGTGTCTTTTTCCCATGAAATTTGGGAGCTTTCTCTGCCATAAAACTGACATGCTCTAGAGGATGTTCAGCCCTGCCTTAATCCTGTTGTTCTGCTGGTTAGATGTGGGGGAAGAATCATGGGATAAGTTTCCTTGGTTTCTATTTGCCCATGATTTTGCAAGCTGACTTCTCAGATGGAACAGGGGAAAGCAATAGGGATAAGGGTCCAGCAGGTGAATTCAAAGCAGATATAGATTACCTCAAACACATCGAGGTCCCAGGGAGTATTTGGAGCTGTTGTCACTGACCAGGCTTGTAGTAATGAATTTTTTACTCTAGGGATCAGATGTTCCCCTCAGTTATATTAAATTGATCTCTCCTCTTGATAAAGCTGAACTTTCTTTCCCTGCATCAGAAGTTTGGCTGGGGAGAGACTGAGAGAGGGTCTGATATCTCAGGCCAGAGTGGAAAGGAGGCAGTAGGAATCTGGATAGGGCTGATACCTCAGATGATACTGAGATTAAATGGGACAAAGAAACAGTGGCATCAACAACAACAGGATTTGTAAAACTGCATTTTCCCTACATTTCCTCTCATTTACCCCTTTCCTCCTTGAAAGCTGGGGACAGAATAAAAAATATAAAAGAGAAAAAAAAAGTTAGGCCCTTGCAGCAAGAATACAAAAAAAAAAGAGAGGGAAGGAGAGAAAGGGAGGGTCTGTTGGAGAGCATCTTTTTCCTTTGGGCACTGAAGTGTTCCAACATCAAACCTTGTGTCCTCATTAAGAAGCCCTGTGTCTACCGTTGTGACATCTTTATTCACACACCCCAAGACTTCAAAGACTTCAGGAGATTTCCTTGGTGGATTTAACAAAAAAAAATATCAGGAGATGAAACAGAGGAAAAGGCAGCCTGGTGCATTCTTGTTTTAATTAGACCTTGGGTAGAGGAAGGAGGGTGAGGGAGGAACAGAATTGCTGAGATGCACATTAAGGTGTGAATGCAAACACACACACACACACACACAGAGACAGACAGACAATCTTGATCTTTGGGACTCAACTTCTCTTCTTTCACAAGCTTTTGGAATAGCAAACAGACCCTGAATCTCAGAGTAACGATTTTTTTCCAGCCTCTAAAACGGATCCACATTCATCTCAGGAACACGGAAGTGCTGCAGGTGAAATACATGTTTCTGTTGCCTAAACAAAAAGCTTCAAGTGTAACTAATGCAAAATTAAGAACAGGGACAATAAAAAAGGCATTGAGTGTAGAGGAGAGATGATCTAAGCATTCATTAACAATGAAACGTGGGCCTAGGGAGAACCATCCCTGTTCTCTTAGTGAGTTGTCTTTTTTTCCCCCCTTTTTATTAAGTATACTGTATTTCAGTGAATTTCCAAGCCACTTGATGGCCTATGAGTCATTGGTGCTACTTGAAATCTGCAGTGTACCCCTTCTGGCTTGAGCATGTAGGTGTTACCACGTTTCTTGGCCCCAGCAGGATGGCACTAACTCTTCCTGCTCTACTCTGATCACCACTGAAACTACCTGTGATTTCAAAGTGAGAGACTTGGGGGTGTTGGGGGTGGCTTGGCAAATAATCTCAACATTTCTGTGGAATTTTGTCTTTTTTGGTTACCGCCTCACCTAGCAAAACTTCTTCCCTTGCATGTCCGTGGGAAGCAAAAGCCACAACGAATTGCTCTGGAATTAATTTAGAGCAGTTTTAAATGCATATTTATGAGTCTTTCTTCTCAGTATCTAACCAGTTCTAGGACCAAGACAGCTTCTTGTAGCAAAAAGAAAACGTCAAATAATAATTAAAAATTTAATTAAAGAAAATAAAAGTCTGCCTCTCTTCAGCTGAGATGGCTCTTGGGCCAAGAGGGAAACTCCCAGATGCTGATTCCTGCTTTTCAAAGGTTAGAGCCCAAATTTCACAGAGTCTTTCACTGACACCAGCATTGTTTTTAGCCCTCAGGCTGTGGCCAGGTGGATAGGAATGGGGACACTGCTCTCTCCCTGCATATATTGGGTATTTTCCGTGGGTAATCCCTTATGGAAGCACCCACAGACACCAGGACCGCTCTGGGGCTGTCCCCACAGAGGGTACACACAGTTCTGGCACATGAACAAGATGCCTGCCATCTGCAAAATCTAAGCAGCGTTTCACAAACAGCGAAACGCAGCTAAAAACAAAGGGAGAAGAAAATCTCTGCACAGCCCTGCTCCTGTGTCAGGGCCCGATAATCTACTCTCAATTACAGCATATTAAATGAGCCCTACACCTGGCCCTACTCGTTTGCAGCTATTCCTGTTGACAATGGCACTGATTAGCTGGTACAGCCCCGAACTGGGTCTATCCCTCCGGTACCCACCACCCTCCTACAGCTCACATTTCACAGGCTGTGCTGGTTTGGAGGGAGGGAGGGAGCAAGGTTTGTGCAGGAGCAAGATGAGATTCAGGAGACACCAGCAGCAGGAGAAAGCTGCCCCCCGTGTGCACACCAAATCTACCCGAGGACAGGGTAATAACTCCCCCAGCAGGTCTGAATTCCAGTTAATTACAGAACCAGCTGATGGCTGATAAAAACAAGGCAGATCCACACCTCTGCTCTCACTTAGTAGCCTGTGGCTGCCAGCCAGTGAGAAAAGTGTGAGTATTGATTTGATTATCTTGTTTGTCCACCTAGACCTGCTAGTTGCATCTGCTCTTCCCAGTTCAAATGAAGTGTTTTCCACTGATTAATTAATTTTAATTTGTTTTTGCTTCAAGTGCAAGATTTGGTTTTCATTGACAAGTGAGTGCCCATATTCTGAAGCTGCCACAGTTAACAGATGCCCCTGTGCTGCTCAGAGCTGAAGTTCTCCCCTTTTGCTAGAAAGTACTTTAGGTATCGACTGAAACCTCTCCTTTTTACCTGTGTGGTTTCTAGAAAAAACAAAAGTGCCTCATTCAACAGCTCATCTCTAGGATGGAGGCTGCCTGGAGTGCTATGGCAATCCTTTTGTGCCAGGCTGGGGTTTCCTCACTCCCTTTCCCCAGGTGCAGGTCCAGCCACGCTGCTTTTGTAGCCAAGGAAGGGGATATCCCCCAGCGTGTGAGCCCTTGGCTCCTGCCACCATCCCCAGCAACACACCCATGGCCACAAACCTGGGGGCTGTGAAAGGGGGTGGACAGGTGAAGTTTCACTCCTTTCCCTTCAGTTAGTGCCACTAACACACTCACTTCAGCCCAGTTCATGAGCAAGTAGCGCTGTGTTCTGTCGTTAAGGCCAGAGAAATATGAATAATAAAGTGCCTGGCTGTGAGTATTTTGCCTAATGCTCCTAAAGCACGTGAACAAGCTCTAAATGCCAGCAATGCCAGGAGACTCGTAGTGAGAGGGATTTATGGGGTAGCAACACCCATGTCTGGCTCGCTCCTGCTGAGGGGAACAGGCTTAGTCTGTGCCAGGAGGCAGCTGTAAAAACCTGAGCCCTCCCTGCACATTAGCGGTGTTTTACAGGGGATTTGCAAAGGAAGGAAATAATATTTACCTTTCTGGCAATAGAGGGGAAACTGGGGGAGGAGGAGATTTTGGAAATGTCTCAGCACAGACCAGGATCAAAGGCAGGACAGGAATGCAGCCCAGCAACCTGCAGGTCTTCTGGGACCTGTGGCACAGTGAGAGCCATCCGTGAATAATGAACACTCTCTCAATTTTCCTATTTACCCAGAAACGTGCAAAAATGGACAACAGTCTGTTTTGACCTGCCAGCTTTCCCCAGTTTTTTCCCTGGGGAAAGGCAGCTGTGGTTTGTATCCTGCCTCCTCAAACACCAAAGACAGATGTTGCTGTGATCTTGCCTGAAAACACTGCACTGCCCAAAACTTTTCATCCCACTGATGAATTAGCTGCTCAGTGGACGAGAATTGAGCCAGAAAGAGATCTCAGCCAGCCTCAGATATCATCAGCTAAAGATATCATCAGTCAAGCAGGGATTGCTGGCCACGTATGTCTCAGGATTATCTCTTTACCAGGGATTTCTAAATGCCCCAGGACATCCATGCAAATGAGGCAATCTGGACTAGATGTCTCTTTAGAGGGATGGTGGCTCTGCTGATGGGCCAGGGTGCTGCTGGGGTCTTGTGTGATGCTGTGTTGGGACATCCCCCCGACCTTGGTTGGATCCATCCAAGGCTCCCACCAGCAGCAAAACTTATGGATGCGTTTGTGGGTGCAAGGGATGGGCCAAGGGAATTAGAAAGTTGGAAGATGAGGTGAACAGCAGGGCACAGAAAAAGACAGGAAGATTAATGGCAGGGACACAATCAAAAACAAAAGTTAAAATGGAAATGTTAATCTTTTAAAAGAGGGCCTCAGTGGAATTACTTGCTTTATGGCTTAGAATAAAAAGTAGAAAGGGGAAAAGAAGGAGGAGAAGTCCCACTAAGAATAATTTAGTGCTTTGTGTAATGAGCTGCCTTTCTTTTCGGTAGTTCCCTCTGGTGTCTTATCACTTACCCTGTGATTGACTGAGTCCTCTCTTTGCCTGCTCCTGCTAAATGGTGATTTGCCATCTGGTAGTCATAATTTCTTTTCTTTCTTTTTTTTTTTCTTCTATCCTATATTCTTTTGTAATTAGAAAATAAATTACTTTTTTTTTTTTTTTTTAATGGAAAAAGAAACATGTCTAGCATATTACTTACAGATGCCAGTTGGTGTGAGCTCAGCAGTGAGGCAGAGGGAAGGGACTTGACTCCTGTCTCATTTGGACAGATCCCAGCTGACATGCCAATGGATGTGTCAGCTTTTCTGCTGAGAGCACTGGGTACTGAGAGAAGGGCTGGATGAAGCAAGCAGTGGCCAATGGCTTCAGTGAGATGAAAAAGCTCCTATCTGAGGAAGAATGGGAAAGATGAAAGCTCTGATGGGCTGGTGCAGCATGATAGCCTGAACCTGCTGCTCCATGCAGCTCTGCACAGGACCTGTCAGGCTTGAGCTTTGTCTCTGTTGCCACCAGCTATGGAGGGAGCCTTGAGTTTGCCAGATGCTGAGCAGTCTGTCTGAAATCAGGCTGCAGGATCTTCTCCTCAGGGCCAGCAGATGAACGCTGCAAATGCCTAATTGCAACCCCATTTCTCTTTATCTTGTTTCAGCCTCTTCTCTGCAGCCTCTGACTGCCACACTCCCATTGTATCTTTGTACAGCAGCAGCTCTCTCTGCCCTTGTTTCAGTTGCCTCCTCAAGGTGCTCCAGTAATTCAAGTGATAAATAATAACAATAATAAGGCAGAAGTCAGTTGAATTGAGCTTGATTGCTCTGTGGCTGAGTTTGGGCTTGATTGACTGAAAGCAGCACACATGCCCCCAGTTGTTATCCTGAGAGCCTCATTTTCTCTGTGCCACGTTGCTGCTTGTGGCCTCAAACCCATCGGGCCTTGAGGCCTCTGCCAACATGCAACCCCATCATTTCCAGAAAGACCCCACTCCAAGGCACTATTTGAATTTACATTTTTGGCACATCATGTAATGAGGCAAGAAAATGACAGGTAAACCATCCCATTTCTGTACAGTGCCAGCAGAGGTGCGTTTTCCCTTCCTTTCTAGGCAAGCTCAACATTTTCTGGGAGGCATTGGTTTGATGTGGCTTCAAAAGGCAGGTTTTTCCTGGTTAAACTGGATGCATTCACACATTCCTGAGTATTACACCATGTGCCTGATGGGTTATGTATTCGTGTGCATTAACTTGGAGGGAAAGAAACACAGCCTCTAAAGCAGGAAAAGCTGTAGTGGACATGGGTTCCATTGATGGATATCAGTCTTTGCCCCAGCATTATTCCTGCAGGAGCCATGACTGGTCAGTTGTTGAGCTGCCTGGTCTTTCTCCATCCAAAACTGGAGGCAAAGGGCAGTTCCCCAGGGACAGCCTTGTTCTTTAGGGACAGCTTGGTTTTTTTCTCTCCCCTTTTACACTAACTACTCTCTGCTCTGGTGCTCGCATCTGTCCCTGGTGTGGGTCAGTGCTGTGTTTTCAAGGAAGATGCTGGTATCAGAAGTGGGTGGGGTGTTTGGTGACATCTTTGGTTGAGCCCAAGAAAGACAAGGAAGAAATGATCTATGTAGAATGGAGGGTGTGGTTTTTTTGGCTTAATATGGATGAATGAAGAAAAAGGACGGAAAGAAAACAACTCATTTTTACTCATTCTCTAAGCAGCAACCACTGTAGTGCTATAGCCAGGAGCATCTGAGAGACAGAAGGAATTTGAGTAACAAGAAAATGCTGTTGTACAGACCTAATTATGGTGATTGCACCTGTTAGAGAAAACAATAAGCAGTAAAATGAATAAACCTTCCTGGGACTCATTTTATCAATGAAGCGTGACCATGTGAAAACTCCACAGAGAAAATCTACAAGGAAGGCGTAGTGTACTCAGACCTCCTCCTCTCTGATCTCCCATCCTGTAATCAGATGAGCAAGGTAACCAGATCAAGCCTTGTGTTCATCTATTGGCTGCACGTGGCTGTGTGCAATGTAGGTGTCCTGTTAAAAGGATACTTTCTCTGTTTCAGTAATATTTTCCCACTCAGGGTGTTCACAGACATGTGCCTGCAATCTTCTGATGCTTAGAACAGAACTGTGTCCGGGTCCTCAAATTCCTGCAAGATTTGACAGTTATCCTAAGGGTGGTGGGGAAGTGTGTTGATTCTCCTCAGAGTCAGTAGATTGGTCAGGGATGCTGTTAAAAACCAGTTCCATCTGTGGTGATAACAAGCTCTTGGGTACAATCCCAGAGTCACTAGGAGTGGTGTGGAAATGACTGTGTTTTAAATGTGTTAACAAATCACTCTTTATGCAACATGGTGAAAAATGGCTCCTGCTCCACTGTTTTCCCACCTCTTGTGGTCCCATAGAGCCCTCATCCTTCCCTCAGGATCCACAAGATCCTCCTTGGTGTCTGCTCCTACTGAAGCAGTTCCCTGCTCCTGGCTGGCCTTGCCCCTTCTCCCCCGTACTTTTCTGAGCTCCCAATTAAAGCTGCTCTGCACTGCAGAGGCACATCTAAGGCTGAGCTTTGCATGCTTCTGTGGTTAAAGCAGACAAAGAGGATTAGCCTTTTTAAAGAGTTAATGCTGGGGTTTTGCATCCAAAGATCTCAGAGCAGGGAAAGTGTCATTAGCAGTGTCTTGTGGATGGCAAAATTGAAGCATGAGGAGATGAAATGAATTTGCT
Organism: Dicaeum eximium; assembly: GCA_013396995.1. NCBI lineage: Eukaryota > Metazoa > Chordata > Aves > Passeriformes > Dicaeidae > Dicaeum > Dicaeum eximium. Next base: position 308,779 of record VWZP01004035.1, on the reverse strand, counting down.
TATTGGATGATTATTCCCTTGCCCCGTTTGCCTCACATCTCCCAGCCCACGTCCTGGGCCAAAGCCCTATTATGTGACATACAGCCCAGACAGAGGCAAAGCCACAGAAACAAGGAATCCTGTGATACTAAATCTCATTTCTTCTTTTCTTTTTCCAAGAACGCTGGCATGTACAAAAGGACAAAGAAACATCCCAATCTTTGTAAAATGTCTGAGTGACAGCCCTGGTGTCTGCAGTCCTTCGGGCACTTTCTGAATGTGCTGAACAATGACGCCTCCAAAATATTGACCCAACAGCATGCCTCGGCCCTGACTCGGGGGGAAAGAGATGAATACTCTCTTTGATAACTGTCACCATTGAAAATCAGCCTCTGTTATTGTCAGCTGGAGCAAAAGAGCTTGTAAGAGTCACTTGGTGACGCAAGCTTTGAGTTACCAGCTTCTGGAGCTGCCTTCAAATCACTGCTGTGGAAAATGGTTTTTTCCACTTCTCAGCCAAGTCTGCCCTACTAGGTAAAGGTGTCCATAACTAATTAGTAATAACTTAGGCCAGATCTAAAGGAAACTGGACAAAAAATTCATGATGAATAATTTATTGGATGAATTTTGCCTCTTTTTCTATTTGTGAATTTTCTATGCTTGCAGTGTTGATTTCTCCAGCTAATTGGTTGTTTGAAATTGTTTGCTGATGCAAATACTTCTTGGTCTGCTCTTTTCTCCAGGAGTTCATTAAGAGTGTCCCCAAACCAAAAGGAATTGACTAATTTTAATTGGTCACAGAGGCCACATGGCATAAATGTGTTTTGTGGCTTGAATATATATTTTTTCAATTCACTGACTGAAATTATTCTTTCAGACTGTTGTTTCCATTCAAATAGGTTGTTTTTGTGAGCCTCCCTTCTAGTCAATATGCCTACTGGTTATTCCTGCTAAACAAACTCAAACAGATTCCAGAAGATGATCCAAAAATACTTAAAAACAAACAAACAAACAAACCAAACCTGGAAAAGATGTTTGAATGGAATTGGATGTGAAGTAACTTCTCTGCATGTAGGAATGCTTGTATTTGTGCACCTGCATAAGCATTGATATTGCTCTTTTATTCAAATTAGTTCAAAAGAGACTTGCATTTGCTTATAGTAAAAAAATAAACAGACACACAGAATTAAAAACATTTAATCAAACTCTGCCTCTCTTGGTGATGCTGTATTATTATCCCTGCTTTTGGCCTAGGCAGCATCAGCTCCAAGACATGTACCAGCCACCACAAGATTGTTTTGTTGTCCTGAGGACTTCAGAAGGGCTGCCTCAAAGAAAAGCTGAACCTATGGCCTCTTCCACTAGCATGAAACTCTAAGCTCACATCTTGTATCACAGCATCTATAACATCCAGCAAGCAGCAAAGAGGTTCAGACATGGAGCAGGGAGGGTGAAAACAAGCCACCCAACCTGATAATGAAAAGCAAGCACTTGGCCTTGGTGTGGAGCATCTCAGATAAGTAGTTTAATTGGCAAGGTCTGGTGCTGGAGGGAGGGAAATCTAAGCTAAATTAAAAGATTAAAATGATATTTTTTCATCAAGTGGCAAAATGGAAGAAGTGGACAAGTCTGCTCAGGAGAAAATGAGCAGAAAGGAACTGTGAATGTTGTGAAAGTATATCCATTAGACCTGCCTTATCGAAACGTGCTTTTGCCAAGCACCCAGCCCTGCATCTCCATGGCAACATGGCCTCGTCAACAGAGAAGAAAGTGTTTTTGTCAGGATGGGCCCAAACACGTAAAAGCCATTTCGATTTGGGGGCAACACGATCTTCTTCAATCAATACTGCACACATAGTAATGACTCCTGCCACTTTTTTCATAAATCTCCACTTTCTGCTTTCATTTCCTGTGGTTTGACATCACTGTGAACTGGAACTCGGTTTAAATTTCTGACGGTTTTCAGCCCACTCTGCCCTCATCCACAACGCACGAAGCCTCCTGCAGCAGCTTCCTCCTTTGTGACACACTCCATACAGTGCACTCACAGGTGGGATTAGCCTGGGCTGAAATCTGAGACAGGCTTTAAAGAGTGCCCCAGTGCACCATCCATGGATGTAACAGCTGGAATTCTGGTCATGGCTGAGATGAGGGGCCTGGCAGAGGATGGGGGCTCTTTCTCTCCAGCACTTACCTCTAGTAGGATGAAAAATTTGATGCCCTGACCATCTTGACTCTCCAAGAAATTGTGGTTCCCCTTCTAGGCATGGTTGATAGGTGTTCTCTCCACACCCTGTGAGTACAAATGGGGTTTCCTCTCTATTTTCCCCCTTCACTTCCAGTTTGGGATCTCATTCTTCTTGACTGTGTTGGGCTTTCCAAACAGCCAGCTCAGCAGTACAACCACAGAAACCACCACGTGGCCAAAGGGATTTCCATGTGCATGCAAGAGTCTGCAAGGATGTGTGCTGGGAAGGGAGAGATGGAACATGTAGGAGATGTGAATGCCCATCTCTACTTTTCATTTAAATTAGTGGGTCTTAAGCATATGATCCAACATATTGCAGTAGGCTGCTAAATGCTTTACCGTGGAATTTACTAAAGAAATGTAAAATATCTTTTTTCATAATATCTGCAATCTAGCTAGACTTAGAGCAATGCCCTTTTTGTTGTTTTATATTCTATTCTGCCATTTGTGGAGGGATTTTTGAACGTATCTCCAATTGAGAGAACATATTTAAACCCATTGAGAACAGTGATTTGGTGAAAACAGAGGCAAAGAGAATTCCACATTTGTGTATTTTAGCCAATGCAGACAGAGGGAAGCTCTTTCAACAGACAGGTATTGCTGCTTCTGAATGTTACATGAGGGTCAGTGATTTGGATCCTGCCTGTTCCCTGGAGGCCTTTGGGTTTTGAAGAGGGGCCATTTGGTGAATGACATGTTTGATTCTCAGATGAATTTCCCACCCTTGTAAGCCCACTCTGTATGTTGGTGTGGCACCCTTCAGTGCTGTGGCCAGAGCCTGGAGGAAAAGAACACAGAGAGAGGTGTTTAAGTTACATTATTGCTATTAAATTAATGTTATTAATTTAAGTTACATATATGCTATTAAATTAATGACTTGAATTAAGAAAGAGGCTGTCATTGCTAAACCACACACAGTTTACAAATGGGTTTATAAACTCTGGGCTTGAGTCACCCCCAAGTGAGGCAGGAGATTTCTCTATAAGGGTCTGTCATCAGTGCAGCTCCACACTATCTGTGTCAGTCTCTACCACAGCAAGCCCTCAAATGACCTGCACTTGTTTCATGTACCTGGCACAGGGAGTGGAAACCCCTCTGAAATGAGTGATGACACCTCACTGCAGGCAATGGTACACTGGATGGGGTGCAAATAAGGATCTGTGTGTTCTGTTTGTCTGGCCATCTGTCTAACCACTCGTCATGGGCTGAGTGCTGGTGTCACCTGGAAGTTGTCTGGGCCTGGCAAGTTGTGTCCTGGGCAAGAAGACACTTAGAAAACACATACCAGAATTGCTGTTTTGGTTCCTTCATTCCTGAGTAGAAATTTTCATGGTCATTTGATAATCTGGATGACTTTCCTCCTTGGCGACCGCAGTAATTGGTAAGAGAATTGAGAAGGATTTGGGCAAAGAGAGTTTTTATGAGCATCTGGTATTGACATGGGCTCATCCTTTCCAACCACTGACAGAGCAGTCCAGAAAATGGTTCATGGACTGGAAATCATGAGCTGATCATATTTTCAGAATATGATGGTGGTTTTTCAGAATTTTTCCAGACTAATTTTTTGGTGAAGATGAATCTCTTACCACCCTTCTAAAGTGAAATTCATCTACTGGAAATGAGTTTGAAATACCACTTGAAGGTGGCACCATGGGAAAAAAGAGACCATTTTCCTCTTGGCTTCTCTTGGAACAAGAAAGATTAAGGTGGTGGCAGCCTTCAGCAAAAGAGCATTTCTTTTCTCACACCTTGTTTTCTGCTCTTTCTTCTTCCAGAGCAACACCTTTCGTGTATTTGGTGTCCTGGGGATTGAAGAGGGACTTCCTCTTACAAAAGCCAGATTAGTATTAGCAAAATGAAGAGAAAAAAACCCATTTAACTCTTCTCCCCAGTTTAGTGATTTCCCTGCTTTTGAATTCTTCTGGAATTGGAGAGTTCAAGTGAGACCAGGAGCTGTCACTTCACAACAGTTCCATTTCAGTCCATCAGCTACATCAATCTCTTAAGAGGTGATTTATGCTGTACCCCTTCCCAGTTCTTCTTCAGCTGCTCTGGGCAGGGGTGGCCCTTTTCCACTGAGGTTTGGGGTAGGCTTTGGACTATCAAAATCTGATTCTGTTGAATCCTGCAATCAAAAATGTCATTGCAGCACAGTCTGGGGAGGAGGAATTAGGGTTAATGTTTGGGTAGAAGCTGGCTCAAAAGCAGCACACCACAGGGTTTAGTCCATTTGGGGGAAATCCAGGACTTGTTCAGGATGCAGCAGATTGAGTTCAGTCTTTTTGTCTTTGAACTGATCACTTCCAGTCCCTCAACACAGATGGGCTTCACAGGGCTGGTGGAATATACATCCTAAAATCACTGGAATCTGGAGAAAGGTTTTTTTCCCTGCCTGCAATCAAGTCCAGAGATATTAATTAGATGCTGTGCATATGTTTGGTTCATTGAGACAAAAGTTAAGGCAGCCTTTTCTCAGCAGTGAAAGCCATCCCACTGGAATACTGATTAAAAAGAAGCAGGGTTGATAGGAGTAGATGAAAAGGAGGTGAGCGTATGAGGTGGACCAGTGAGCTGGGAACCAGGATGGCAGGGTTTATTTCTGCTGTTAATTCTTTCTGCAGCCTGCAGAAAATTTGCAAACCTGTCAGTACCTCCATCTCCAAAATGAGAACCGCTCCAAAGTTGTGGTGGTGTTGTCATGTGTTTTTTTTTATTTTAGTGAGAATTAATTACTGTCTAAAAAGCACTTTGGGATCCCAGAATGAAAGGAGCAAAACAAATGCAAAGCATTCTATTGTTTTAATATCTCTCCTATAGACCAGGATGGAGGCACCTTGCCACTCACACAATTACCTCCCTGCAGCTGCAGCCTCTTAGGCTGTTAATATATTCCACATCTCTACATCTAGGTCTGGAGAAAGACCCAGACCCTCCCACCCATCATTTACTCCCCCTCTCCTCATCCTTCCCCTCCCTTGCTCCCTGTTGCATTAAAAGAAGAGATGGCATTAAAGTAACTTTATCTCTTTGGTGCACACATATACAAACTCAATGGCAGGCAGTGTTATGAGGCTTATTGCTGAGTGCGTAATGACTGCTGCTTTTTTGGATGAATGAATTCAGTGGGTGACAGGTATGTAATTCATGGCTTTGTAAAAAGCTTTGAGAGGAAGTGTATGAAATGTACTATATAAATGTCAATACACTGCACACTTTAAAGCCTGTGGGTTGAGTCATAGGGAGGGTAGATTTAAGGGGGAGTTCATAAATAGCAGAAGAACAGCTGGTTTCCCTTGGTAATGATGACTGAAGATCTGAGTGGTGACTGCTTAAACATACCTGCTCAGTGGAGGTTCTTGCATAGACCTCTCCTCCACAGTCTGCGAGCACCTCACCCTCTGCAGTGTGTTTATTCTCCAAACAGGAGGGTGTTTTCTCAGCATGTGGAGTTTGGGTGTCTCTGTGGAGAGGAAAACAGGGCTGGCAGAGAGGGGACCCCTGACTCACCCCAGCCCCCCAAACCCTAAGCACTGAGCCTCCAGATGTGGTTCTGTGGTGCTGCTGCCTGAGCTGATCTCAAACAGGAGCCTTGGTGTGATTCTGTGCCCACAGCAAACCTCTCTGCACTCCCAGCACTGGCAGTGTCCTGTGCCTCTCCTTACACAGAGAGGAAGAGCCTGGTCCTCAAGGGGTGGGGACACTGACCCCTCTGCTTCAGAGGCAGCAAATATTGACCAGCCTCTGTGCAAGGGAGCTCTGCTTATTTACTCTAAGCCAGTACATCCACCCTGGAAAATAAGGGCTGGCAAGGAAGCCTTCACTGAACTCCAAAGAATGCCTGTGGGTGCCAAGGCCTGATAAAAGGTTCATATTTTTGTGGCCATGAAGTTCCTGCAGCAGCCAGCTCTGCCATTAATTGTTTCCCTGCAGTATTTTTATTATATATATGGAGTAATGCCTAAGGGAGCTACGTAAAAGAGCCTTTGGGGTTCTTGATTCTCTTGTCTAACTTGGGAAACTTCAGCTCCAGTATTTATCCCCAATTAATGTCTTTGTATGGCTGATATTCTTGGCTGAACAAGCACTGTTTTGTCCAGAAATAGGATAGAAATACATAAGGAAGTTACCAGCATAGGCAACGAGTTACCATACATCAGCAGATGATGCAAAAATATGAAGTATTTCAAGTTAGCTTGCTGCTTTTTTTTACCTCCCTCCCTCCCTGCAGATTTCACTGCCTAATTACACTGCCACATGAGAAAGAGACTGCACATCCCTTTCTTCAAACACCGTGTGAGAAAAGACACTGAAAACCTCCAGTTTTTCTCATTAAGGTGTGTAAATCCACTTGGGTCTAATCTGGAGAGAGGATTCCTCATCACGCTGGTTTAACTTACCCCCACCCTTTGGCTGTGCCTTTGTGGAGAGCTCAGCACAGCCCAGGGTGCCTGTGGGCTCCTGCAAGGCATCCAGCTGTGGTGCCAGCCCTGCCCATGGATTCCTGCCCTGCCATCACCCTCTGCTGTGACCTGAGCCAGGGCCTGCCATTAAACCTGGAGAAATAGTGCACTGCCTTCCATGGACAGCTCCACAAGCAGCAAAGGGAACTGATGAAGAGGATTTATTTCATTTCTAGAGGAGCTGGATACGTTAAATGTTACGACTTTTTAAGACTCACTGCAACAGAGGCCATAAACAATGTGTAGTCATAGAAACAAAAAAACCAAAAGTCTCTAAATCCCAGCAATATGAGTGAGGGCTCAGGACTGCTTCTTGGCAGGGGCCTACGTTCTTTCCAGGGCAAAAAGTGTGAAACACAACTTGTTCTGCCAAAACTCCTGCTCCTCCTGCAGGACAGCAGCTGCTTCAGGTGCCTCAGTGAGGTGTGGATATGGACTCCCTGCTACAGGTGAGCACCAGGACACCCTGTGTGTCAGAGCTGTGTGCACCAGAGGGGACTGAGGCACAGAAACTCTGTCACTGACTTTTATGGGAGCATTTAGACCTCTGAGTCTTGCATCTTGGGCATTGGGCCTGGGAGACCAAACCAAAGCCCCATATCATTTTTACTTTCTTTGCTCAGTACTCACCTCTAATGTTGAGGTGCCCACCTCCACCTTTACCTTTCTTGACACCCCCAGTGTGCAGGAGAGATACCATTTCCTTGGGGAGAACCCAGCCCAAAGTTTTTTTTCCCTGCCATGTTTGCTTTGTGGCCTAGTGACTTATTTACTGCTCTCTGCATCCTGCACTTAATACCAGTTATAAATTTCCTCATGGACTTTTTCCTACAGTGATCCTCACCTTAGTGCTTCTCAAAGATTAAATTATCTTCCTGCATTTGCTCAGTTTCATAGCAGAGCTGCAGGAAGAGGTCACAGCATGGGATCCATCCATGGAAAGGCTGAGCAACACTTTCTTCTCCTTACTTAGAGATGCTGAGTAATGCAGGGAATCACATTTTAAGCAGCATTGCATTTTCTGCTTTCTCTGTTCTCAGCATCCTTCTTGGCAGTGAGTGAATGTATATTTTTGGGGGTAAAAGAGTGCAATCTTGTTTCATGAATCTTTATTATCCTCTATTCTTTATAAATATTTATTCTGGCCTCTCACTTCCTTGTACTTCCTTTTTTTTTTTTAATATGGGTTTCTTTCTTTTCCTCCTGTCTTCCTCC
>VWZP01004035.1:281724-300839 GCA_013396995.1 Dicaeum eximium | reverse complement strand
TTTTTTTTGTCTTTATCTTTCTTTTCTTCTGCTGCCCTCCCAGCTTTTTATTACTGTCATCTTTTTTCCCAGCCACTGAACCCTTGATGTTGTTCTAATTGACAGACGGGGTTTAAAAGCACATTGGAAAGCGCCTGTCTTTTTAAATAGACTCCTGTCTCATCAAAAGATGTACAGCAACATTCCATTAGAGCACATCATTTGAAAATAGATTGGGCTTTTAGCAACTGCACTCATATTTTTATAGTTAGGCTGTTCTGCTGGGATCATCCCTCCCCCTTGCCAGCCCCCACCATCTCCTCTTATGGGGAGGGAAAGGGGAAAAGATACATTAAAGAGAGATTAATGAATGTTCTGTTTTGTTTGGGTTTTCTCCTCTGTGTGGCTCTTGGGTGCTTGTTCTGCATGTTTATTTCTCATGGCCAGGGCACTGAAAGTTTTGGGATGAAAAGGGGGATGCGAAATGCACGGATGCTGACGTAAATTGAGACGTGGCTAAAGAGAGGCAAAAAACTGGCTCTTGCTGCGCTGCATTGTCTGGTGTTTCATGAATGGGGATTCAGCCATGGCTTTCTCAACCAGTTTGTGCACAGGGAATTCAGAACTTGCTCTGCAGTAAGGCAGACAAGGAAGTGGTCACTGAGAGAGAGCTCTGCTCCACAGCCAAGTCCGCGTGAGCTTTTAAACAAGATCTCTTGGATGTCAAACACACGTAACTGCTGGAGCTGAAGAGGCTGGGTGGAACAGCAGACTTCTGGAAAAAATCCCATGGTGAAAAAGCCCTGAACCCATGTTGATCTTTGCCAGTTTGAAGCCAAGTTGGCCACAGCTGCTGTGGCCTTTGAAGTGTGTGGGGATGGAAAGGGAAGATCAGAAACTCCAGTGAGGTTGGGCCTTGTCCCATGTGTGATGGTGTTCAGTGTCCCTGTCCCTCTGCAGCCACTTCAGCAGCTGTGATCCTGAGTTGGGCATGGCAGCAAGTGGGAAAACTTTAGGTGTCCTAAAAGAAGAGAGTGAAATGTCTGAGGGAATTGGGAGCCAGGGAAGGTACAGAACCCTTGGGTTTCTCCTGGTGGGACAGAGAACTGAGCCAAGCCTATACTATCCTCCCATTTTCTTCTGAACATCTGCTACAATGTGCATTTTTCCTTATTGCTTGGAGTGATGGTTCTGCTCAGTTTTTACATTCAGAACATCAAAGAAGATGAAGATGGAAAAGGCCTTACAAAGGTCTATTAGATTATGTAGTTCCTTCCGTTACCTCTATAACCCCTCCAAACATTGTGTAATGGAAATTATTGTGTTCCTGAAATTGCTGAAGTTTAATTACCATCTACTTGGTAATCATATTGAGATGCACCAATATACTTTATGAGGTCATCATTTATGAACTACAGTTCCTTGCTGTTCAGCATCAGGGCTGCTTCTGTCACCACCAGCACAACACAGCAATTGCTCTTGCCTGAGCCTGAAGGCCCCTGTTGTTTTACATTCAGAAGAAAATGGGTCCAGACTCGGAAGTTGGATCCAATTTTAAATTTAAATCTGCTAGAAGTACTTAGGCCTGGGCATCTAGTGTGTGCTGAGACACAAAGACAAGCTCCCCTTGCTGGAGTCAGAGGTGGTTTTTGTCCAGAGGCAGGAGCATTCAGAGGCCATGGAACCCATCTCTGCACCATGTGCAGCAACTGTTTGCTCCCAGTTATTTCCATGCATACTTCATGGAGAATACATGCATTTTCCATTACATACCCCATCCTCTTAAAACCCTGCTGAGGGAAAGGGGAATGGCCAGTTCTGACTTGCTAAGGAGATGGGTGTGCAGGATATTTATTTACTGAGTCTTCCAAGTCCCAAAGATCTGCCTTCATATACACTGTCCTTTCAGTCACAAGACAGTCTGTTCACAGCTCCTCAGTGTTTCACCCAGGTGTGTCAGTGGAAAACATCATTTACCTTGGAGGCTAAGCTTTCCTTCCCAAGCATAGGTAGTCAAAAGCTATTCCTGTTCTAAGCCCAGCATTGATCAATGCCTGGGACTTAATGATCCCCTCTCTCCACACCCCTGCCCAAGTTATTTACTCTTGCTATGCTGCTATTAAGTCTGACAGGTATGGAAGCAGCAGGTACAATTTTCACTCCCCACAAAGCAGGAGCTCAATGCTTCCATTTTGCTTTCCCTGTCCCTGTTTCATGTGTAGTAATGATAATCTCTGTGGCTTTGTTGGATCCTCACAATAAACGGCTTCTCAGATTGATTAAAACCGCTACACTTGGCTCTGGCTGTGCATTGATTTTAGCTGCTGCTTGTTGTTTTGTGTACAGCACATCATAGAAATCAGAGGTGGAAAAGACCTATTAGGTATCAACTTAAATGTCTGAGTCTCCCCACCCCCCTCAGTCATCTGTGATCTAGCAGGGGATTATTCATTGCAAGGTATTTGTGGCGACTTTTCCCAATCCCAAATGGCCCAGGAACCATCGTTCCTACACAAGACCCAGCCTCCCCTAACTACAGTGCTGGCATGAGCAGGGAAGCTGGTTCCTGGCCTGCTGCTCCTCTGAACTCAGTACGGAATGTCCCTCTGGAGCCTTCTAAATACAGATGCTTCCTTGGGGCTCCCTTCTCTCAAAGGATGACACAAACAACCCAGGCTTTGAAGCTAATGGGGGTTTCTGTTACTCTCAAGCAGGATGCTTAGGTCCACACAAAGAGCATCCCCAGCCTCCCTATCGTTTTGCACCAGCCTTTTGAGAACCAGTTTTCCTGCACAGGTGAATAAGTTGGTTCAGAGCATTTATCCTTGTTGGAGATGGGAGCTTTTGCCATCGATCCACCCTCCAAGTTTTGATTTCTCCAGAGCAATTCCTCTCTGATGCTGTCTGATTGCCAGTATTTCCATTATCTGAATACTTGGTCAAAAGTTGGACTCAATGACCCTGGAGGCCTTTTCCAACCTTAATGATTTTATACTTGGGAGCCTGAAAACTTTTAAGCCACTGGCTTAAAGGCTGTTCTACTTTCTGCCTTCCAACATGACTCCCAGCCACTTCAGTGGGATGGACCTCTCAGAGGAGTTGTGGAGGGGAGCAGGATGTGCTTCTGTGCTGACTACTTCTTATCACACACAGGCAGATCAGAGACCTCCTGCAGCCTATTGATTTATGGGGGGAAACCTTCCAGCACAGTGCAATAGAAGCAGCCCTGCAGAAGTGAATAACTCTGCTTGTTTAGCTCCCCAAGGCAGCTTACGGGAGAGTCAGTGCTGTGCAGAGGAGAGGGCTGCACTGCATGGCTGAGAGCAGATGCAGGTGAGGCATCCACTTGTTGGCTGCACAATAAATCCCATCCTTTGACTAAAAAGCAGGAAGAAGGGATAAGGCAGCTGGCAGACAACTTTTATACCTCCCTACTCCCAAAAGTGTTGAGCAGCTCTTGGCTTGGATGAGAATATTTTCCATTTCTATTGCCAGTAAAGTACAGAACAATGGAGAACCATCCTTTGTTTTCTGCGTCTCTTCTGAAAAAATGAAGAGCTTCTGTGGACAAATTAAATGGGCTGGATGCAGCCAGCACAAATTCCACCCAAGCACCCATTATCTCATGTTTCCCAGTGTTTGGCTGTGAGCCTGCTGAGGCAGCCAGCCAAGAGGGAACAGGCCCTGGATGTGTGCACATCAGGAGGGACAGGTATCTCCTTCAGTGAGACCTCCATCCCTGACTGTCGACCTTGGAGACCCAGAGAAGAAACTGTGGCTCCTGCACAGCCTGTGGCCCTGGTTTCCTCCTTAGGAACAGTGTGGTGCAGGGATGAGGGAAGCACCAGGTGGGCTCTGGATGGGGATTCAGGAGTTGTGTGAGGTCTGCCCTGGACATCAGGCCCTGAAGAGCACTGCAGAGCCACAGAGACTGGGATGGACATGAGACAGAGAGGGAAAACAATTCAAACAAGTTAAGTGGTGTAACCAATCTGTAGGAGGAGCACCAATTCCCTAGAGAAGCAAGGGACTGTGGCTGGAGAGATAGCAGGCAAGCAGTTTCCCAAGGCTATTTGTTCATCTTATTTCCAGGCTAATACCCAGACCTTCATGCTTGCTGTGATTGGTGCCTTTCTGAAGCCAGCTCTATTAACATCAGTGCTTGTGTGTACTGAAATAGAAAAGGCAGAGAGCAGGGGGAAGGAATGCTCACGTTTGTTTGTGGACACACCATGTTTCACCATCCCTCACTGCCCTTCCTATTGCAACCCCTCCCTCCCAAATCCTGCCACTAAGCTGCTCAAAGCCCTAGGCACCAGCACCAATCCATCCACATGAATACTATACTGCCACAGAGGTGAGAGACCTGAATGAACATGGAAATGAACGGGCACCATTTTCCCCTCTGCCAGGGCCAGTGGCCAAACCCACTTCAGCCACTTTAAAAGCCTCTCTGGAGGCTCTCAGGAGGGAGTTTTCAGTACACTGGAGGAGAGGCCAGTAATGCTCTCCTCCTCCAGCTGCCCTGTGCTGATGAACTGCACAAAACACCAACCTGAACCAAGAAAAAGTGTGGATTTAGCAAGAGACTTCAGAAGAATTCCCAGCCGTTTGCTCTGGTATGCCAATGTGAGAGCTAAACTTTTATCTCTCTGTGCATGGGTTTATGTGTGTGTTGTAAAACCACTGTCTTATCACTTAAAAAGTTTGAAGAAGCTTGGTAAAATTTCCTCAAGCCTTTCTTTCAGGCCGTGTCTTTCTTTCGACATGGCTTAACTAGAAATTGGAAACTCTTGGCTGGTAACTTGTTTACTGATGATAGTTTCCACAAATAACTATGTATTTTACAAGTTTTCTTATCATTTCAGAAACACCCTGTTACCCAATAAATATTTCAACCTCTAGATACAGAAAGGGCTGATATTATCCTCAGCACAATGTAGGGCAGTGAAATCACTGGTGAGGAGAGAGGATTGAGCCAACCAGGGTATGCGAAGGTGGAAATGAGAGAGACTTTGGGGAAAATCAGCCACTGACAAAATTGGTTGGATATTTCTGGTAGGTGGTAGGAGCTGGGAATCATTTTTGTTCACCGTTCTTTCTTCTCATTAGCAACAGTCTACACCCACATGAAGAAAATCAATAAATTAGACTGCTTCTGGGAGGCAGCAGACCTGGTATCTCTGCCAGTCACTGGCTGGCTGTGTGACCCGAGGCACTCAGCCATAACAAATTTCTCTTCTGCTTTCCTATAAGAAAGGAGGCAGAGGCAGGCTATAAAGCATGCTGGAAACTGCAGATGAAAAACACGAGCAGATCAGAGCTGGACTTGGTCTCTCTGATAATACATCAAGAATGATTATAGGTACTTCAAAAGGTTTTCCACTGGTTCACAGACAATCTTAATTTTTGTTTGCCTCTCTTTTTGGCATTTGTCCAAAGTAACTTTCTTTTTGATAGTGATGTTTCCACTCAAGTAATTTTCTAGCTTTGTGTTTTCTTAACCAGCCTCAAAAAAAAAAGAAAAAAAAAGGCACATAGCCTACCTGGCTAATTGGGAGAGTTGAAAATTTTAGATTGTTTCCACAGGTGTCATATCCTAGCTATTGACAGCAGTAGGGTCATCATCTTTACTGGGAGCCTCTGCTGTTACTTCTGTTTCTATCAAAGTTTCCTTGGATGGTTTTAGGGTCCTTTTCTGCCACCCAGATCCTCAATGGCTCTGCTATCCTTTTCTCTTGTCCTTGTCCTCCCTTTTACAGTCTCAGGGTCAAGGCACTAAGGTACTCTCAAACCCAGACTTTTGCTATTTTAGCAGCTGAGCTGCAAGGTATTCTCACCAAAGATTTGCACACTGAGGCTTCTCTGAGATTTTTTTCCCATGTGTGTGAACTTGCATCAGACCATAATCTCCTGTCAATATTTGAGGTATACCCTCCAATAGGGTGAGGGATGAGAGCCTGGGTTCAGGTTTGCACCAAAATCCACACACAGGGCACAGTTTGCTCTGTGCCAACAGTGGTCATCATCCTATGGTGTGTGCTGGTGAGGTGAGGCCCCTTCCTAGGACTGAAGAGCATTAATAAATCTTTATGTCTCTGAGACCTTCAGATGGGCCATAATATGGATAAAGTGAGGAGCCTTGTCCCAACACATAGTGCAGACGCTTCAAGTAAGAGAAAATGAATGTCTGTGTTTGATCTTCAGTAATAAGTACAGAAAAGGGCTTTGCCCCTTGCTGGACCTCGTGCTACTTTAATGAAATTAATTTCATTACAGTTGAAGTATGAAGACCTACTGGAAGATCAAATTTTGCATATAATGCCCTAGACTGACAGCAATGTGTTTGCAATATAGTTAAACCAAAAGATTAAAGAAAAGCCCCAATTTTCAGGTAACTATATCAGCATAAAGATAACAATTTAGTGGGTTTGGACAGGTTTATTTTTTACTTTTCATTCACTTGGCTCTAAAGCAACCTCATCTTAAGAAATTAAATTTGACAGGTGATTAGTCCATAATGTGGTGCAATCACTTCTGGTATTTGAAGGAAAAATTGCAAACAGACTACATGTTGAACTTTGAAATGTCTGCTTCAGATGTTATGGGCAGGAACTTTAGTTTTTTTGCCTCAAGTGCAGGTGCCTTGCAGAACAAGCTGATCTCATGCCCCAAGGCAAGATAGGCCAGGTGAGACTGGCTGTGATATACAGTGGTAACCAGCATGGGTTTACTCTGACCTACTGGGAAGTTTATTGCTGCTTCACTGTGTGGTAAGTGAACTCACATTCTTCAGAGCAGATTATAAAGCCCAAGCCTCCTGCTTTTATTATTCTGCAGTAAGTTGTTTTCTGCCCCAAATTGTTCTTTTACAGCAACAGTCTGAAATGTGCACTTGGAGAACTAGGTCCTGAATTGCAGCTTATATAGGTTTTTCCAAACTGCTCCATTACCAGTCTGAAGTTTGCATCTGCACTCTTGTGCCTGTGAACTAAAAAGGGAAGTGATGAAGGTGGCTATGAAATTATTTCAGACTCACTTTCCAAGCAAGGGTCCTGCTGCTTTGGAGTATTGCTCCTCTGGTTGTGAAATGTCCTCACTGCAATGCAGAATTGTCACCACAGGCTGCACAGAGCCATCCCTAGCACAGACCAGTCCCTTTTCCTCCTGTGCTTTGCCTTTGTGGGCAAACAACTTACACACTCTCTGTTTCTTGATGACTCCAATTTACAGAGAAATTCCTCAGCACTACACTGTGTTTGTGAACTGGGAAACAAGGTGTGCTGTGTGTGATGAGGAAGACAGGATGATGAAGTAAACAGGATGTTTTCTGGCACAGAGGGACTGAACAAGGTGCAGTGAAATGTTCACCCTCAGTAAGGACTCTGTTCACAGGGTAGGGGCAACAAAGAAACCCCAGAGCACTCAGCTCTCCTGTCACGCTCCTGGGCTGTTTCTGAAGGTCTCAACCATGGATATTGATCCTCAGACTGGGAATTCATAGTTCAGATGTCAGATAAATCTTCCTAGCCAAGCTGGACAAATGTGTAGTCATGGATAGGGGCCAGTTATCTTCATGGCCAGTTGGGAAGAGCGGTCAGTGCTTTCCCCTGCAGAGATGTTCCGTGAAGAATTATGAAGCTGCTTTCAGTGTGAAGTCATCCCTCAGCAGCATCTCCAGGACAGTTTGGGATAGGGAAGCATCAAATGTCAACCAGCACATGTGACACCCTTCATCAAAAGGATGAAGAGAGTTCAACAGCATCAACACCCCTTATCTTTTAAATGAGTAGAGCTCTGCTTTCTTTGGATATTCAGACCAAGTAGAAGCTGGACAGTGTCTTCACTTTTCAGAGTTTTCCAAGTTTCTTCTCTTTTGGCAGGAAAACACCCAGGAAAGGAGACAAGAGTTTTTCACTGTACTGACACCAAATCCAGCTACCAGTAACAGGGACTATTTTATTACTTTCAGTCAAAAATCCTCCCTCCCTTGCTCTGCAACAGGCTAAAAACAGCCTGCAGCCTCCAGTGCCCTCCTGGAGTGACTGCATGGCTGTGCATGGAAATATTCTCCATCTATAGCCTGAATTCCTTGTTGTATAGGAAAGAGAATTTTTAATGTCTGGTATAAATTGTTAACTTAGTGACAATCTGGATGTAGTTAACATCCTGGGGTAAGTAAAGGGGTTTTTTCCTCCCATGCCAGCTTTCCCTGGTAAACACTGATAACACTAAGGGCCTTTCTTATCATTTGTATTTTGACAAAATCATTTTGTGCGCTCCTCAAATGCCACTGCTGAGTTGCTAACTCATCTCAGGCAGTTGATGCAACAACAGGAGAGAAAGATAAACATACTAATACTCACTGCAGAGATAAATCCTTTCTTGTCCCCTCATGCCCAGTCCTCCCCAGGCACAAGTTCTTACCTCCAGCCACCTTTTCTCTGATGGGTGCAGAGGGGAGCCAGCTGCAGAGCATGCAAGAACTCATGCAGGATGCAAATTTAGAGATCTTCTTCTGAGGAGCAGCTCCAATAGAGATGAAACCTTTGCCCTCATCAGTCACAGTGGGATGAGACAGTCAAAGCCTTATTCTTGCTGAGGAAGAGAGAAGGAGGTGCAGGCTGGGCTTTTCTTGATCATGACTACAAAGACCAGCTCTAAACTCTCAATATACCTCACTGTGAGGAGGAGGCTCCAGACTGAGGCAGGATTTGATGGAGTTCACCTGTAGATCCCAGGGTAGATCCCACCCAACACCTGAGCCCCAACCACCTCAACCAGAAAGCATAAATTAACCTCACATGGCAGCTGGGGCTGTCCTAAGGTGCCCTTGAAGGGAATATTCCACTTTGAGCAGATTGATGCTCCTATTAGACAGATGGGAAGGGAGAGGGCAGCCTGATGAGCTCTTTAACTTTTCCTGGCTTCCCTCTTCCAAGCTCTTAGCTATCTTAATTCCCCTTTGAAGGCAATAAGGAGAGGGCTTTTGTCCACCAGGTTCATCTGAAATCCCAGTGAAATGACTGAAACTCTATCTTAATATTCTCTGTGATTGCTGATTCTGGTGGCTGGTTTCTGACTTTCATGGCTTTTGGGTTTCTTTCTTTTTAGTAAATGTGTGTGCTTGTTTCTCCTCCAGCACAACAAACAGACAGATGGCTGTGATGATTTTGCTAGGCCAGAGCACTCCTGGCTGGATTCTCAGAGTGAGTAGTGTGGTGGTAACTTTGTAGTTTTTCCCCTCTACTCCAATATTAAGCAGGGAGGAAAAATGAGAGGGATTTATCAACAGGTAGAGGGAGGGGAAAATCAGATAGTGACAAAGCTAGGGAAATAATAACAACAGCATGGAAGATTTTTGACAGGGTTTTTCCTCGACTAACCTCAGCTGGGCTCATCCTGACTTCTGGAAAATGGAAAAACAATGTGAGGAGGTGGGGGGAAACAACAGCTTGGCAGATAAACGTGTCCAAAATTTTTCTTTAATTTTACAAATGCCGTTAAAAATTGGGACTGAAAAAGCAGCTTAGAGATGACATTTTAAAGGGGGCTGGGGGTGGAGAGAAATTGCAAGGTAAACAGGACATTTTCTATCTTTCCCCTACCTCCAGCCTGTGTGCAAGGGAAGATAACAGCTGCAGGAGGAAGCAAAGCCTGCCATGGAATTTAGCTCTTCTTTTTTCTCTTGTAACAGGGAGAGAGGGAGAGACCACATGTGCTTCCAAGGCATCTCTGTCTGCTTTGAACCTTATCAACAGGGACTGTGCAATGCAGCTTCTCTTTCTCCTTCTCTTCTAACTTTTGAAGCAAAACACTTACGTGCAAGGAATGTCAGAGCACCTGACAGGTAGGAAGACGGGAGAAAGCCAAGGAGTAGGGAGGAGGGGGCTATTGGCTCCCCTCCTCCTCCTTGCTTTTTTTTTCTTCTTTTTTTTTTCCCTCCCTGTTTTCTTTCTTTGATTAAAGAAAGGAGGAAAGAAAACAGTGTAGAGATGTCTTTCCCACCCCTCCCTTAACAAGTCTCAAGAGCATGGCCTGTGTTGAGTCAAGCAGATTGTTAGGGGAGAATGGCTGTCAATGGGATCTCAAAGATGCAATTCTTTTTTCAGGAATAAAGGAAAGAGAAAAGGTCTCTTGTCACAGCTGCTCACTGTTTATGAAATGTTTTGCCTCTGTGAGACCTACAGGGAATCTGGGAGTGTGCTGAATCTGTTGATCTTCCACATTTGATTTGGAAGGGATCCCTTGCCACATACCTTTGCAAGTAGAGACAGTTCATATGTACATCACTACTCACTGTTTTTCAGGTTTATACACTCTATTAATAGGCATTCAGAGAGGCTCCTAAGTGTGGCAGAAAGGCAAGGAGGGAGAGGCTGTGGTTTGCAAGGGAGCCATAGGGTGGTGGGCATACCTGAAAGACAGGCCAGAATTAGGGATTTAGAGTAGGAGCTGAGCCCAGCTTGGATCCAAGAAAGGATTCTTGGAATCTTGCACCATGCTTTCATTGTGCTCTGGCAGAGCTTGAATGAGCTAGGCAGAGGTTCAAATCAAAATCCCGAACCTGGGCTTGGAAGAAGCTTGGAGCCAGATCTGAGCTTTTGCAGATGGTCCCTTTATATATAATGAGGTCAATCAAAACATCTGATCTCAGTACCCTTGAACTTTTGGAGCAGGGCACGATTTTGAGCCCAGGCATATGGGATCATCTGGACTGTGCAGAGGTGTTTGCCAAGTGCTTTTCTTTCCTGGCAGGCTGGCTAGGTCCCAGTACTGTTGAGTTTCTTTAAACGCTTCAGGTATAAACCTAAAGAAAAGGAGCCTTCCTGGGCAGCCTTTCCCCCCAGGCACTTTGTAATTCATGTCTCCTTTCAGGAGAGGAGCTAAAGATGAAAGCAGTGGATGGCTTGTTAAGCATCTCTTGTTTTAAGAGAAGCCTTGAAAAGATTGTCCTTTTTGAAGCCCAGTTTCCACATGCGGAACTGGGCACTGGAAAGGGCAACTCTTGTGAGCTTAGCCAGGCTCAGGGTAACCAAAACTGCCAAACACCTGTTTTTTTTCCCATTTTAACCAGACAGCTTACTCTGCTCAGGAATTGCTATGCAGTAATGATGAGGAAGGTGTAAAAAGTCTCAGGGTTAAATGAGGACTGTGTCTGTGTGCCCAGGGTCCTGCAGATCTGCTGCTCCATGATGGGACTTAACATCCAATCTAATTTATCAGCTACCTCCTGAAAGATGACAAAATCTGCTCCTGGGCTTGCACTGCTGTTATTAGAGAGCAGCATGTGTGTAGAATAGATAAACCAAGATAGAAGGAGTTTGGAAGATGGGGAGTATTACTTCCAGTAAAACAAAACAACCCTGGAAAATTACAGCCCCCTCCAGTGACACAGCAGGGAAGGGGAGGGAATGCACAGCCAAGATGCTGAGAGCAGTGCTGTCCATCCCCAGGTTAGCAGAGAAGACTTGGCCATGGCACAGGTCTCAAGGGCTTGAAGGTGGGAAGAAGGGAAGCTTTGGAGCAAGGGAATGGGGAGTTTGTTGCAAAGAATTGTGATTGCTACAGGCATGTGAGAGCAGGTGGCTTCTTTTTTCCTCTGTGAAGAAGTGAGAAAAGTGGTTTTGATCTTTCAGGGGTACCAGGCTCCTGTTGGGTCTTTTGAAATCTTTTGTTTATACTGCATCACAGTTTTCAGACAATCTGTGTCCTCAACTGCTGCTCATGAAAAAAAAGGAATTGAAGAGAAAGGGGGTGTTTGGAATAATGGCGGGGGAGGGCATGGATTGCATGCTGTGTTCAGCTGTGAGACAGCTGAAAATGAAGAAGGGTGGGGCCTGGGGAGGGGAAGGACCAAGTCAAGAGAAGGTGTGTGAGGAGACCAGCTGTTAGATGCAAATGCAGGGAAGACAACTCTAACCCAAGTGCTATCCAGAAGTTCATCTCAGGCCAGGTTTCAAGAGGGCCTCATTTCTCCTTTCTGCTTTCTCACTGGGCTCTGCTGCCCTGTGCAGGTCTGTGGTTGCTGCTGTTTCCTCCAGCTGTTTGGACTCGTGCATCTGGACTTGGCTTTTGCTGACAGTGGTTGGCAGTAGCATGGGTGGCTGCCCCTTAGGCTGGGGCCAGTTTGGTTGATGCCTCTCCCAGCTGCTGTCCCAGCATTCCCTGGCACTGCCTTGAGGTGCAGAACTCTTCCCTGCATCCAGAACATCCTCCTTAGAGCAGCAGCCACCAGAGAGCCAGGGTGACCTGCCATCTGAGCTTGCTCAGTTTCTCTGGGCAGGCTCTCTTCTCCAGCCAGCACCACCCTCCCCAGGGCCTGTCTCTCTCCTGCTGTGAAAGAAAGAAGGGTAAAATCTCTCCCTATTAGCCCCAGGCTTCCCATAACTCTGTTTACTGGGCTGCTCTTTTCTTGCAGGAGGGGTGAAAGAGGTCTGAGACATGAACACCAGGCTGGGGATCAACAGACTGGAGTAAAGGAATACTCAAGTGCTAGAAATGCCTTTCAAATAGGAAAAAGGATACCAAGTCCCCTACAGGTAAATTTAGGGTGGCAATTAAGATGTTCTTGTCATTAGATCCACCACGTTATGTCACCACCTTCTCTTCAGCAGGGACAGTGAGGCCAGAGCAGAGCTGAATGACATTGTGCTGGCAGTAACAGAGCCCTGGGACTCAAGAGTTCAGGATGCCCTTTCCAACTGAAATCCTCTGAAAATCAGCAGTGTGCTAAAAAGGTCTGAGGAAGTTAATGGGAATTCCTTTAGATCATGAGAATTCCAGGTGGGCTTAGGATGCAACACACCTTGCAGGGCCTTCTATCCACAGGGAGGCTCCTTGGAAGCAGCTGCTGGGTAAATGCTGCAATTTAACACCATTGGGGAGATCTGGCTGAGAGCCAGGCTGGCTTTTACCTGGACACAGGTAGGGTGCATAGCAGACCATGCCCATTAAGGTGCACTTGGTATGTTTGCTAGCACAGCAGCTGTGTCCTGCAGTCACTGTACCTAAAATAGAAGACTTTTTAAGCCAGGCATTCTGTGTGTTGTAAATTCAGCAGCACTCCAGGTGCATCTAGGCAGGGTGCATCTGTTAAGCCTAGTGCAGTGATTTTAAAAGATCGCTGGATTTTGCTTGTGCTAAGCCCCATGTGTTCTTTTGCATTTTCTTTTCCCAGTAAGCCAAGTGTAAACAGAAATAATACTCAGGATCTTCTAATTGCTCCAATGTGTGAGTCTGTGTGCAAAAGCACCATTTGTGACAGATTTTCTTAGGAAGTAAAAGGTAAATTACAAAGTCACTCCTGAAATGATTCCGTTCTAGGTGAGAAATTGAAACACTAAATTAACATGACATCAGGCACTTCAGAATGGTTATGGGTCTAGTAAAGAAAATAAATAGGGTAAAATTCCTGTAGGACCAATAGAGACCAAACATACCAGATCCAAGTGCTACCCAGGACTGTGGGTAACCTAGCTAATATTTACTTTGCTAGCAGCCATGTGTGAAATCAGATATTTTCACAAGCATTTCAGAATTTGATCCTGGCTGATACCTTGGCATTTGCAGTGAAAATCACTGTTTACTAAGAAGAAATGTCCGCAGGACTGCAACAGGGATACAAGTTTTCTGTCTGCAGAAAGTGTTGAAGGAAGATACAGAAGTAAACACCAGGGACACTATTTACTACAGAAACAAGCTCTCCTTCCAACACCTTTGAAAGATGTGTGAGAAGGAACACGTGGCAACATGACTCATAATAATACTACTTACCATGGTGCTTTTCATTGGGAAAATAAAATGGACATGTTATACATTTATTTTGCTCTTTATATCAAATTACCTGTTGTTACTTGACCATTCTGAGCTGCACCAAAAGACAAAATATCCTTTATACGGCGCAAACAGTGATGCACCTGCCATAATCAAATGGTTTCTTGTCTGCCCATGAAGTTTGGGGTTAGAGTCAGGTGAGGAAACAAGAAGGGGCTGCCAGAAGAGGGGACCAGGGCACAGTTACAGCAGTGGAGACATGGGATGGCTGTGGAGGCTTAGCCCTGAGCGATGTTGTGAACTACCCTGCCTCTTTCAGCTCCTCTGCTCTCTCCAGAATTGATTACAAGAAATAGTGCAGTCCTACTGAATGGGTCAAATGAGCTTTTGAGTTGTCCCTTTCCCCTAAATCAGTGAATCTGCTGTGTGGGTAATTATTCTGCCAGTCTCATCCTGGTAGCACTGCCTTTGGAGCGTGATATATTCAAAGAGGCCGTGAGCTCATTGTTTCCCCCACCCTCCCTTTACTCTTTTTTTGTGTCACAAGTGTTCTGTTTTTTAATGATGCCCTCCTCCAGCACAAATTGACTCGGGCAGTAATTTGTCATGTCATCTTCAGTAAAATTTTGAACAAAATCGTGGAAGATTCATGGAGGAGCAAAAGCACCACATCTTTTATGCATTTCAGATGGTAAAGTATAAATCAAAAAGCCCAGGGACCTGTTTGCAGGAACACAACAAGAAAAAAAAAAGTAAACAATAGTGAGTAAACTTAAACTGTATCTGTGTCTGATCCTGCACTGACTAGTCTGGGATTTAATTTTTAATTGTTCAGGCTTTATGTCAGGATGGATGCAGTGGATAAAAGAGATCTGATAGAGACCCAGCCAACACTCTTCCTTGCCTATAAAATCAGGGTGAAAGTTAAACCCTAAGGGACACAGGTAAAAGTCTTCATGATGAGGGAAAGGAACTCAGGGCTAGGACCTGATGTTATAACTGCTTTAAGGGGTTGGTCATTCTTAACCCTGGAGAAAAATGACCTCTCTCAGATGATTTTGGCCTTGGGTAAATTTAGCTTCAAAAATCTTCTGCATATCTCTTTAGTGGGGATGAGTCCCCTGCTCTGACTTGAAGGTCTGAAACCATTTTAAAACTGAGCAGTTAAATCCCATCAGAAGTGAATGGGAAGTGGCTGAGCAGTTTCTTATAAATCACCTTTGCAGTCTGAGGGTGAAGCCTCTCTCCAAACTAGGGCTGATTCCCACTTTCCCAGTGTAATCTGCCCTGTTGGTTTTGAGAGCAAAAGCTTTGGGAAGGGGGAATTTCCTCCTCCCTCATTCCTGAGCAGCCTCCAGTCCCCGTGGGCTCGATGTGTGGTTACAGCAAGCCCAACATTAGTGAGATGGGGAGGGCTGGAATGTTCAGCAGCTGGATCTGCATGCCCTGCCTGCCTGGATATCCATACCTGCCTTGCCTGTACCACACAGCTCGAGGATTTGACAGACCAGCTGTGCCTGCCTCTGATCAATCCCCCACTCCACTCCAGCTGATGTTACAGGCACAAACCTCCTCACATTTCTTTTTCTTTTTCTAAATGCATGATCGATCTATTTTAAAAGTACACACAGCTGTATGGAAGGAGAGATTAAACAGCAGCATAGAAAAAAGATCTCCTGTAGAGAAATCTGATTATACCTTTTAGGAGGGTTTTCTTGTTGATAGTCAGCCTGCATATTTCCACACTCTATTTGAAGGTCACTCATTGTCTTATACCGCTTCCTACAACAAAATTGAGAGGAGTATGATGAGATCTCATAGTCACCAGAGAGCTCATTTGTTCAGCAAATCCAGCCATGACCCTTTCTAATGTTTTCTTTCCCTCACTTCTGCTGGCTTGTTTTTAGCTGAATGCTTCCACTAAAACCTCCCTATCAATATTCAGAGATGATTTCTGAAGTTTGGATAAAGTCTATCAAATCTAGCAGAGACCAAAGTGCCAGGCATATCTGTAGAACGTAAACAGCTCTCAGAGACTACAGGATCAAAGTCTTGGGGTCACTTCTGCTTCTTCTTTGGTGGGAGAGGTGTTACTAGAGAGCGCAAACTCAGAGCAACAGGAGAGGTACCATTATGAATTCTTTATTGTACCAAGTACATTTCAATGTGGTGGTAGCTCATGTGTGAAGCTCAGACTGGGTCCAGCTCTGCAAGTGCAGGCACTGCAATTTTTTTTGCAGGAGTTGGGAGCAGCCTGCAGGGAAAATGAGCATATTGTGCCGTTGCCTGGATTTGGTCCTGGTGTTGGTTCAGATGGTCATGAAGAACAGACCCTGTGGCCAATTAAAAGGGTTCTCTTTCCTTTTGAGTCTCTTGCCTATGTGAAAGGCAGAACTAAAGCTTTTCAGTGTATGAAACATTGAATCTATGGACATGGAATCTGTCTGCCTAAGCACAGCCTATGAACACTGAAAAATCGTTAGATGTTTGGAAAAACTTTAAACTCAGGGATTTGTAATCTTCTGTTGTTGTTCTCCAAGCAATATTTCTGTCTGCCTTCTGCTTAATGAATTAGCAAAGCTGAGAGAGTAGCATGAACTTTCAGATTATATCCTTCAGTGCTCCTTATGGCTGATCTGGAAATGATGCTCATTATAACACTGTGTGAGCAGGATAGGTAACCCAAAGATGTCAGGAAGGGCTGCAGGCTAAAAAGCTAACCAAAGATTCTTTTTAGATATTTTATTCCTCCCAGGGATGGCATTAATAGCACCATTAATTTTGTAGTTTTATTTAATTTCCAGGGATTGTGCCAAATCAGAGTTTTCTGTGAAATCAGTATCAGCCACTCCAAGATCCAACAAGATGCCCAAGAATGACAAATGGGAGCAAAGGCTGGGTCAGGAGTTTTCTCCTTTCCACTCTGGGAGGAGCTGAGTGCCTGAGCTGTAGCAGAGCTCACTCCTGAGAGGGAAGGGAAGCCCCATCTGGGACAGGAACTTTCCAGGGAGGGAAATGAGCCTTTCCCACTCCTGGAGGTCACCCACACTCATTGCCCAGTGTGCACTTGCCCATGAAGTACGTGAAGGTTGGGCACAGACAGCCAAACCAGAGGGTGCTGCACTAATGGAGAGATGTTATCAACAGGTAATATATGCAGTGGGTCTAATTACCTAAATATATTTACTGGAGATGAGGGGAATGAGGGCACCAGGAAGAGGGGGATGGGTGGGAAAAGTTCTTTCAGTAATTGCAATGAAATGGTCAAAAACAATTCAGGAAACCAGAACCCTGCTTTACACTGTCTCCCTCCCTCCCTCCTTCCCTCTCCCCCACCAGGTTTCATTAATTTTTACAGAGGAGCACTGGGGAGATTATTTATCCTTGATCATTCCGGGATCAATCTGCAAATGTATGAGCTCACTTTAAACCTGAGTTTGCCAACTGTTCAGCTCCATGTTACACCCTGGTTTTTAAAGGCCTCAGGAAGACGTAAACTGGAGACAACGAGGAGATGGGTGATTTCAAAGAGGCATTTCAGGAAGTGTTTGAAGAGAGCAGCTGCCCTCCACCCTGATTAGCTGCACAGCACTTTGCCTTCTTGATTTGCAAAGCAGGTAAAGGTGCAGAAAAGGGGTACAGAGAATGACTGGAGAAGGGAGCCAGCCAGCAGCAGCAATGCTGATTTTTCTCATCCTGTTTATTCAGATGGCTTGTTAGGGATTGTTTTATTCCTGATGCCATTTCACACCTTATTTAATACTTTTCCATACTTTTGCACCCTTCCTAATTCCAAGGGTTCAAGATGGCTGTTTTCTGCAGCCAACTAATACCTTCAGAGAGGATAATCTGGGGATTCTCTGTGTTTGATATACTTACCACACTGCTGCTCAACTCCCATGCTGTGCCTCAAATATTTATTAAAAAAAAAAAAAAGGAAAAAAACCCAGACCTTCTCCAGGCTGTTTCCTCCACAGCGTTTGCTGCTGAAGCTTCCCATGTCACCTTCCATGGGGAGCTTGCAGGATGCTGATCTTTTTGTTTATTCATTTATTTTTGGAAGCATCACTAGCTGTCTCCAAAGAAGGGGGTGAAGGCATTTGGGAAGATAATTTGTAAACATTTGTCACGGCTCTGCCCAGCTGGGCAGGCACAGCCCTCACTCTGGAGCCACGTGTGGGTGATGAACTGCCACGTCCCAGCTCCAGAGCTGGCTGCACCCTGGCCATCCACCTAAAATCTGCATTTTACTTGCCTGGGGCTGCTCATGTTTTTGCAGAGGACAGGGCAAAGATCCAGCTTCAACAAAGACTTTTTAAAGTGAGACTCACAAGAGTGTGCCAGGAGCTCAGTTTCCTTATGTTCTACCAAGGTAGAGAAAAGTGAGGAAGATGGCTCTGTGTTTGAATTGCTGCTTTTTTTGTGGGTTTTTTGTTGTTGTTGGTTTTATTTTTTTCCCCCATGAATTACTAAATATTGAGACACAAAAGTTTATCATTTGAGCAATTTTCTCTTCCAAGATTTACTGACTGGCTGTAATGTGTGCTTAAAAATTAGACATAATACTGTGTCTTCAGTGGCCAGGACAATTCTGGAAAACAGATCTTTTTCCAGAATTGGAAGGAAGTCTCCAGGACACTAGGCCATCCCAGATTTTAGGAATGGCATATGAAACAAGGAACTGTGTGTCTCGGGACACTGTATTTTCCCTGTCCCATTCCTTCTAAGACACGGCCCCTGGTGGAATGCTGGCTCCCAGAACAGAGGCAGAAAACAGGCTTCTGGCCCCAAACAGTGTGGACATTGAGGTGTGACCCAGTACAAAATTGTGACCCTTGTTCCCTGGAGGGGATGAGACTGCTTTTAGATTTATTAGCCTGGATATCTTTTCCTGGCTAGGTTTGCTTGCTCTCCCTCCTGCAGGAGCTGCTGGCAAGCGTGGTTTTCCAAGCAGTGACTCCCAGACCTGCAGAGTTTCTCCAGGCTGGTGTGGGCAGCACACAACCTCTGCTCAGAGAGGCTCCTCTGTGGTGGTTTAAAC
Source organism: Dicaeum eximium (assembly GCA_013396995.1). Classification (NCBI taxonomy): domain Eukaryota; kingdom Metazoa; phylum Chordata; class Aves; order Passeriformes; family Dicaeidae; genus Dicaeum; species Dicaeum eximium. Next base: position 282,043 of record VWZP01004035.1, on the reverse strand, counting down.
CTTCCTTGCATGTTCTCCCAGCCCTCATTACTTTTTCTTGATGGTCTGCAAGATAAAAAAGCCTCTACAGAAGCAGTGCTGCGGGCAACAGGGACCCTGATGTTTCCATCAGCTGGTGGTGGTGTTGATGACATATATAGAAAAGGAAATTATATTTAACAAAAGAGGAATATTTGTCCTCTGCATGAGACTTTCTCCCTCTCTTCACTCTCTTTCTGTTTACTGCTGCAGGGAGGTTGTGACTGGCTGGGCAGCGCTGAGCTTCGCTCTCTGTCCGGCTCCTGCTTGGGACTCGTGGGGCTGGAGCTGCTGTGGGGCT